>ML243445.1:387-14436 GCA_005239495.1 Nicotiana undulata
GAAGGTATCAAGGTTGATCCTCAGAAGATTGAGGCGGTTCAGAGTTGGCCGCGTCCTACTTCAGCTACAGAGATCAGGAGTTTCTTGGGCCTAGCAGGCTATTATCGCCGATTCGTGGAGGGGTTCTCCTCTATTGCAGCCCCACTGACCAGATTGACTCAGAAGAATGTTTCGTTTCAGTGGTCCGACGAGTGTGAGGCGAGCTTTGAGAAGCTTAAGTCAGCTTTGACCTCAGCACCAGTTCTGTCATTGCCTTCTGGTTCCGGGATGTATACCGTGTATTGCGATGCTTCATGCGTCGGGTTGGGGTGTGTGCTGATGCAGGATGGCAGGGTTATTTCTTATGCTTCGCGACAGCTGAAGGTTCATGAAAAGAACTACCATGTGCACGAGTTAGAGTTGGCAGCGATTGTTCATGCTTTGAAGATATGGCGACATTATCTATATGGTGTATCTTGTGAGGTTTATACTGACCACCGCAGCCTGCAGTACTTGCTTAAGCAGAGGGACCTTAACTTGCGGCAGCGGAGATGGCTTGAATTGTTAAAAGATTATGATCTCACTGTTTTATATCATCCTGGCAAGGCGAATGTAGTAGAAGATGCTTTGAGTAGGAGGGCAGCAAGTATGGGTAGCTTAGCCTACATTGCAGCTGAGGAGAGACCTTTAGCCTTGGACATTCAGTCTTTGGCCAATCGCCTTGTGAGATTGGACCTTTTAGAGCCTCGTCGATTTTTGGCTCATGTAGTTGCTCAGTCTTCGTTGTTGGGGGAGATTAAGGCTCGATAGTTTGATGATCCATGCCTTGCAGAGCTTCGAGATGCAGTGGTCCATGGCAGGGCCAAGAAGGTTACTTTGGGCGAGGATGGTGTCTTGAGACTCCAGGGCCGTTTATGTGTTCCTAATATTGATGGCTTGAGGAAGAGAATTTTGGAAGAGGCCCACAGTTCTCGGTATTCTGTTCATCCGGGTGCAACGAAAATGTACCAAGATTTGAAGCAGCACTACTGGTGGAGGCAGATGAAGAAAGATATAGTACAGTTTGTGGCTAGGTGTCTCAATTGTCAGCAGGTCAAGTACGAGCACCAGAGGCCAGTAGGCTTGTTTAAGCAGATGCCCATTCCTGAGTGGAAATGGGAGCGCATCACCATGGACTTCGTGGTTGGGTTGCCGCGGACTTTATGGAAGGTTGACGCGGTTTGGGTCATTGTGGATAGGTTGACCAAATCGGCACATTTCATTCCTGTGGCTACTACTTATTCTACGGAAAGGCTGGCTCAGATTTATGTCCGGGAGATAGTCCGGTTGCACGGTGTGCCGGTGTCCATTTTATCAGATCGAGGTCCTCAGTTCACCTCGCACTTCTGGAGAGCATTGCACAGAGAAATGGGCGCTCAGATAGATCTCAGCTCAGCATTTCACCCTCAGACAGATGGTCAGTCCGAGCGTACAGTTCTGATTTTGGATGATATGCTCAGGGCTTGTGCGATTGATTTTGGCGGTCAATGGGACCAGTTCTTGCCTTTGGTAGAGTTTGCATACAATAACAGTTATCAGCCCAACATTGAGATGGCTCCATTCGAGGCTTTATATGGTCGGCGATGTCGTTCTCCGATTCAGTGGTTTGAGCCTGGCGAGGCCAAGATATATGGTACAGATCTGGTGAGAGATGCCTTGGAAAAGGTAAAGATTATTCAGGAAAGGCTCTGTACAGCACAATCTAGGCAGAAGAGTTACGCGGATCAGCGGGCGCGTGATGTAGCATTTATGGAGGGAGATAAGGTCATGTTAAAGATCTCGCCGATGAAGGGCGTTATGAGATTCGGGAAGAGGGGAAAGTTGAGCCCTATGTTTATAGGCCCTTTTGAGGTGTTGAGGTGAGTCGGGGAGGTTGCTTATGAGCTCGCTTTACCTCCTGCTTTATCGAGGGTTCATCCGGTATTCCATGTATCCATGCTCCAGAGATATCATGCTGATTTCTCTCACGTGATTGATTTCAGCACTATTCAGTTAGATGAGAAGTTGGGCTTCGAGGAGGAGCCAATTGCTATTATTGATAGGCAGGACCGCCAGTTGAGGTCTAAGATAATTTCTGTCATTAAGGTCTAGTGGAGGGGCCAACAAGTCGGTGAGGCGACGTGGGAGTTCGAGGAGGACATGCGGAGCAGGTATCCACAGCTATTCGGCACTTCAGGTACGACTCTACGTCCGTTCGAGGATGAACGTTTGTTTTAGAGGGGGAGATTATGATGACCCAAAAAGGGGCCATCTTGTGTGCATCTAATTTGGACTGTGTTCCGAGGCCCGAAAGCCTCCATCAATCTCACCTCGATGTGCGTGCGCAACCCGGGCGCGTAGCCGGGAAGCCTTTATGTGAAACCTTGATTTAAGAGTTAAATTGTGGTAATTAATTAAATAAAGTTGACTTTGGTCAACATTTTTGGCAAACGGACCCGGATCCGTGATCCGACGGTCTCGAAGAGTCCGTAGGAAAATATGCGACTTGGGCGTACGCCCGGAATCGAATTCCGAGGATCCAAGTCTGAGAAATGAATTTTTGAAGAAAATTGTTTTATGAAAATATTAAAGGCTTATGAAAACGAACCTTGATGTAAAACCTGTGCTGCCGGGCCCGTATTATGATTTCAGAGCCCGGAGCAGGTTCAATATGTGTTAGATAAGTTATCTTTGAAATTTGGTGTAAAACGGACTTGATTTGTTTGGTTTCAGATTAAATGAGGAAAATTAGAGTTAATGAAGTTTTGAGAAATCTCATAGAACTTGAAATTTGGTTAGGAATGTGATTTTATGTTCCCGAGGTCCGACTGAAATTCCGAGACTGGGAATAGTTTCGTTGTGTCATTTATAACTTGTCTGCAAAATTTGAAGTTATTCTGAGTAGTTTAGGTCGGTTCGGCGCGTTAAAGTGAATTCTAGAATTTCAAAGTTCTTAAGTTTGATTAATTTAGCTTTGGGGTTTTATTTCGAGTTCCGTTGTTGTTTTTCATGTTCCGAGAGTTCGAGCGAGTCCGTATCACGAATACAGACTTGCCGGTGCTTTTGGTCGGGGTCTCGAGGGGCTCGGGTGTGTTTTGGAACCCCGAGAGCTAAGTTAGGAAAACCAGAAAATCTGCTAACTGGTTTCCTTCTCTGCGATCACAGAAGGTGGGTTCAATCGCGGAGAAGGATTTTGATGGGCTGTCGATTGCTCTATGCGATCGCAGCTTCCCCTTTGCGATCGCAGAGGTCTGGGTTCCACACCTTCATGATCGCAGCCCATTTCTTGCAGTCGCATTGATTAGCGTCGGGGCCGTGTGAGCTTGTTCTACGCGATCGCAGGACCTCCGCCGCGATCGCAGAGGTCTAGTCAATTGACCTTCGCGATCGCAGGCCCGGTGTCGCGATCGCAGTGAAGGTTTTTCTGGGCAGTACTTAAATGTCCAATTACGGGATTATTCATCGTTTTTAGATACCCAACCTCCATTAGAGCTCCTCCAAGCTAGGGAAGAGACTGCCCAAGTTCAACCTCATCAAGGTAAGTGATTTTAGTCCGTTTTCATGACTTTTAACATCAAATTAAAATAAAATCCTCCTCCAATTATCTTAAAATTCATAGGATTTGATAGGAAAATGTGGGGTTTTGGAAAAATAGTGAAACTTCATTTTTAGCCATAAATTCCTAAATAAATTATGTAATTACGATCCTTAGGCTTCGGGTAATTCATTCCTTCGAAAATTTCCGGAATTTGACCATGAGAGGCCCGGGGCTGAGATTTAGAATCCTTCAAGAATAGCGATTTTTGGTTGAATAACTAGCATAAGTTGTTACATTGTGAATGCATTGATGTTTGACTAGTTGCGAGTCCTCGGGTATAGAGTTCGAAGTTTCGGGCGCAATTGTGGTCCGAGGGGTAGATTCGACACGAGGTGAGTCTCCTTTCTAACCTTGTAAGAGGGAATTGTCCCCATAGGTGATATATATGCTATGTGTAACTTGTTTGGGGGCTACGTACGCACCAAGTGACGAGAGTCCGTACGTAGCGGCTATTATTGTTATGTCCGGGTAGTTAGGCCCACATCATGCCTTGTATGTTTCCTTGCAATGCCTTAAATATGTTTCTTTCTTTTCGTTGAAATGCTCTTATGATTTATTGTAATGCTATATTTCCTACGAAACTATGTTTTTGCATCATGTTGTTCTTCTGAGGTCCATTTGAAATGAAATTGTCAAATATAAGGGAGCGGGCCGTACGCCACAGCGGATTCAAAATGTTATTATGAAAAATAAGGGAGTGGGCCGTACGCCACGGTGGATTTGAAATGAAATTGTGAAATATAAGGGAGCGGGCCGTACGCCACGGCGGATTTGAAATGAAATTGTAAAACATAAGGGAGCGAGCCGTACGCCACGGCGGATTTTAAATGAAATTGTTAAATATAAGGGAGCGGGTCGTACGCCACGGCGAATTTGAAATGAAATTGTGAAATATAAGGGAGCGGGTCGTACGCCACAGCGGATTTGAAATGAAATAGTGAAGTATAAGGGAGCGGGCCGTACGCCACGGCAGATTCAAAATGTAATTGTGTAAAATAAGGGAGCGGGCCGTACGCCACGACGGATTCAAAGAATCTGTGATTTTTGTTTCATTCGGTGGTCTTACTCTTGGAAGTGCTTTATTGTTTAAGTTCTGTAGCTGTTTGGATTTCTCTGCTTTTAGTATATGTACTTGCTGCTTATTTCCCTGACATGCCTACTGTATTTCTTCATATTTTATCACATGTTACTACTGCTGGACCCTAGTGAGTATCGAGTCGACCTCTCGTCACTACTTCTTCGAGTTTAGGCGGGATACTCACTGGGTACATATTTATTTAATATGTACTCATGCTGCACTTTCTTTTCTTTTTTGTACTTGACTTTAAAGGTTCGGAGGCTGGCACGTCTGACTATCAGGCCGGCGCTGGATATTGATACCGTGGTCATACTTCTCGGTGAGCTGCTTTCTCGGCGACTTCCTAGCAGCACCCTGAAGCTCTTTTGTTACATTTCTCCGCTCATTTCATTCAGACGGAGACTCTGTATATATTGTAGTCATTGTATATTTAGTAGTTGCCCATGACACTCGTGACACTAGTTCCTGGAACGCGTAGTGTATATTTATATTTTGGGGTTTTGGGATGTATATCTATGTATGCATTTTATTTCAGCTTGTATCGACTAGGATTTCACTTCCGCTCAAGGCTAGTATCATGTTGGTCGTTATAAATTGGGAATCTTTGACTGTTTAACTAGATAGGAAAGGTATCACTTGGTGTAATTATTGTTGGCTTGCCTAACCCCGCCGTTGGGTGCCATCATGACTCGGATTGGGATTCTGGGTCGTGACAGAACATCAATCACCTTTCACAATCTCATATAACACAATAGTGTGGCAATCACTAAGACAATCAATTCACATATTTTCATACAAGGTACACACAACGTATGATCGTCACAACAAGAGGGATTTTACAAGAGTTAAAGTTAGCCATACATACCTGGAGTCGAAATCCCTTATTAACTTTTACTCACAAATCACTGAACCAACTAGTATCGTCAATCTAGTTCACAATTAAACATATTCAACTCATAATTGGAAGTCATGCATACAATTCGGATTCTCTTAAGCATTTTGCTGAATACTATGTGACCCCATTAGATTACCAACCTCGACTTTGTGAAATTTACCCCAACCCACTCCCTCTTACTAGATTAACACCATTATTAAACATGCATGAAAGGTCTTAGTTAATACTTTCAAGAATCAATCCATGATAATACTCCATTTGTTTAAAATTAAAAAATTAATGGAAAAGGGATTGGGAACCCTTACCTGCTAGAATGAGGAAGAAGAAGATTACTCGAAATATCAGGCCTGAGGGACTTTGAAAATCAAATTGATGGAAGAACCACTTTCTCTCTGAAGAACTCTCCTTTCTTTCTCTCTATTTTGTTCAGACAACTTGTTAAAATTAAGGGGTGGGATGTTTCAATGAACTGGGGGTCGAGTTTTAAAATTAGAAAATTTAGGAGCTCGACACAGGAATGCGGTCAGGAATGCGATCGCATTCCTGACATGGGGTCCGCAGACCGGTTGCAGAATGGCCCTCAAGATGGGCAAACTTTAAAAACACACTGTGCAAGTATGCGACCAATATGCGGTCCGCATACATGTTATGCGATCGCATAACCTCACTCACCAAAAACCAATGGGCAAGAATGCGACAACTATGCGGTCCGCATAACCAGAATGCGATCGCATTCTGGTTATGCGGACCGCATAGTTGTCGCATTCTTGCCCATTGGTTTTTGGTGAGTGAGGTTATGCGATCGCATAACCTCACTCACCAAAAACCAATGGGCAAGAATGCGACAACTATGCGGTCCGCATAACCAGAATGCGATCGCATTCTGGACCGCATAGTTGTCCTCAATTTGGGAAGTGGCCTGCCCAGGTATGCGACCATAATGCGGTCCGCATACCCGTTATGCGATCGCATAGTGCGTCGCATAATGCCCAACTTCTGGAAAATTACATCTTTCAACTTCCGGGGTGCTTTTATTCAAAATAGGTCCGTTTTTAAGGATTTCTACAGTTATAACAACTCGGGGACTTATTCGGGCATTAACTTAAACAAGAAATTTTACGGGTCCTTACAACTAAAGTCCAGATTCAGATCCTAAACATGATGTCTAAGTGATAATAGAAGATTCATATTTATTACATAACTCAGAGAGGAAGTCCTAATCAGGCTTGTCTATTGATTTTAACATGCTAACTTAGTCACAAAACACAATTCTGGTTTTATCTTTTTTTTTATGGTGGATTACCTAAGGCTTGCCTAGGTGTGTAGCAATTATTCAGAGCTGATAACAATCTCAGGTTGTTATACCTAGTAACATATAGTTTTAGGTGTTGTCAATATTCAGAGACCGATTACTAGTTTGTTAGAACATCGTAAAATAGTTTTAGGCCTTTTCATCCGTCAGTAATTAGTTTAGGCGTAGAATAAGGTCCTAAAGCATGATATCTAATACGTACATATAGGGATGCAGAAATATTGTAAGCAAAGCTCCTAGGCAGGATTTTCAAAGTGCATGAAGTTACGCTTTCAGGAGATGCAACAAGTACGAAAATGACTTGTATTGTTATCCTAGGCAGGATTTCTAAGTGTATTACCACATTATCAGACCTGGTTTACATGAATAGCAGGTTTGTATTAACGTTTATCCTAGGATAGGAATTTTCTAAGCGTACATGATAGCGTGCTAGTTATTAGCATGTTTCTAACACAGAATAATAGGATGATGCATATGCTGAAAATAAAAACAGTAGACATGGTCCTAAGATGGCACGATTTCTGATGCATATGTACATGAGCCCTACACAGGATTTCTATTGTGCAGGTAGAAAGTAAAGACTAAATCATGATTTCTACCCCTTTTAGCAACTATGACATGCATACTACCCCCCATTTTCAACTATCCGTCCCTAGAGTTGTTTACAAATAATTATTACAGACCATTGAATATATATTACATAATTGAAATAGAAAAGTAAGAAGTTACTAATAGGGAGCATACAGAATTGGCCCAGATTCTCCATGTCCTTAATACCAAGTATGTTTCACAGCGTTTTCACAATCCGGGTGTGTGTCAGAGTACCCTAAGGACCTCAAGAGATCACGGGCAGTGCTCACACCCAGATTTCATAGCCAAGATAGAGTAAGTGCAGTGTGGAAGGCCAGCTCTTGTGTGTCAAAGTTCAGAGGGAACTCAAGGGTCCCCAAAGCAATGCTCACACAACAGGGGCAAAACCTAAGGGGTCTAAGAGTATAGTGAGAGTTCTTAACATAATTTGAGGAGTTTAAGTAAGAGAATAGTTTTGAAACAATTTTGAAAAGAGGAGAGACTTGGTGAAAATAGTTGTCATAACAAAAGGTTTAACTAATGAAAACAGCTGGGAAGAACATCATTCTAAAACAAACAAGTTCAACATCATACAACAGGACCAAGAATAGTCCAACAATCACAATCAGGGGTCTGGGAATTGATGGACAAATACAGGGCAGGTAAGGGTAAGCATGTAGTAGGTAGAAGCACATAGGCATGCAATCAGAAACTCATAAGGGTTCATAGGATCAGGGTATAGTAGGATTAGGTTAACATATCAACACCAAACAACTAAGACCATGACCAAACTAATGTATCAATCATAGGTGTGGGAGTTCACATAAGAAACGGATGCTAAGTATACAGAAACATGCTAAGTAAAGCATAACTTAACAGGTAGAGGGAATTCGGGATCTTAGTTACATGTTGATCAGTAGAATAGTAAATAGAAGCAGATTAGACACACAATAAATTGCAACAATGATTGAAAAATATTGGTTTGAGAACTGAAATTCGAATTAGGACATACTAGTGAAGTGAAGAAACTAGAAACACCAAGCAGAAATAAAAGAGGCATAGTAGTTAGCCTTGGCTTGCAGCCGGCTAACTTAGGATAGTATCAAGTATCACAGAAAAGAGAATATAGAGAGTAGCAAGTTTTAGTTGTGAGAGAGAGAGAGAGTTGAACAGATCAGTTTTTCGTGTCTGTGTCTGTTTGAAAGACAAGAAGACTGTGTTTATATAGTTTTGAAAATTGTGGTCAATAAGGTAGGAATCAAAATTAACCAGTGATTGTGGGACTGAGTATCAATCAGTACCCAATTAGTACAAGTATCCCCATAATTAAGGGAGTGATTCACACGGTGAGTAACAAATAAGGAAAAAACCATATACAGCTTAGAGGATTATAAAACAGTGTAAGTATAGCAGGTAATTGGGTATCCCTTATGTAATTACCCAACCGGTCATTATGAGCTCTAGCGTGTCGTTCAGCAGTTGGAAGTCATGAAGAACTTCATTTCGGGTATTATGACTTGTGTGTATGGTCATAGTTGAAATTTAAGAAGTTCAGAGTTAAATTGAAAGGAAAATTCTCATTTCAGGAGCCTTAAGTTTAAGAAATTAAGTAAGACTGGAAATTTGAGTAAACGACCTCAGAATGTGGATCTGAAGGTTCCAACAGGTTCGTACGATGATTTCGGACTTGGGCGTATGTCCGGAACGGGTTTTGGATAACCTGTGAGCGTTTCGACGTGTATTTTGGAAGTTAGTATTTTAGAAGAATTTCATAAATTTGGGTTGCAAGGCATTTTAGTGTTATAGATGTCTGTTTGGGTTTTTAAGTCTGGGAATAGCTTCGTATGGTGATTCTGGAGTTGGGAGCGCGATCGAAAGTGAATTCGGATGTCCGTAGGTCATGTTGAAGTCATATGGCTAAAGATAGAAATTTGAAGGTTTTTGAGAAAATCTGACCGGAAGTGGAAATTTTGATATCGGGTTCGGAATGCGATTCTGAAAGTTGGAACAGGTCCGTAATGTCGAATGTGACTTGTGTGCAAAAATTTGGGGTCAATCGGACGTAATTTGATAGGTTTCGGCATCGGATGTGAAAGTTAGAAATTGCAAAGTTCATAAAGTTGAATTCTTGCGCGATTCGTGTTTTCGGCGTTGTTTGATGTGACTTGAGGCCTCGACTAAGTCCGAAATATTTTTCCAGACTTGTTGGTACGTTCGGACGAGGTCCCGATGGGCTCGGTGAGTTTCGAGGTGGTTTCAGACCATTTCTAGGCCATTTATAACAGCTGGTTTTTGGCTACAGCAGTGTTCTACGCGATCGCGGGGAATTGGTCGCGATCGCGTAGTATTCTGCTGCACTGACTCGACTTTGGAGGCTCATATCTCACAATCTATAAGGAAATTTGAGATGATATAAAATAGAAAGTAATGGCCGTTTGTGTCTAGCTTCTAGAAAAGTAAACCATTCATGATTTGTATGTGTACAAAGAGATACGGCTGTTACACTACAGGGTGTCCGGGAAGATGAAGAAGAAAGTTGTGCTGCACATGGGCTGACTTTGCCAGATTATATCTAGAAATCTATAAGGAATTGGGAGATGACCAAACATGGAAGTTGTAGATCTTTGAGTCTAGTTTTCAGAACATTTAACCATTTGTCATTTGGAGTTGTGTGCAAAACGTTATGACTATTCTACTGGAGGCTGTCTGGGCAGGCTGGGCAATTGTTCTTCGCGATCACGAAGCTCTTTTCGCGATCGCGAAGAGCAAAATTTGGGCTGGAAAATTGTTCTCCGCGATCGCGAAGCATTTTCCACGATCGCGATGAGTAAATACCTGGGTAGAATGATATTTTAGCGGGTTTAGCTTATTTTTTCTTCATTTCTTCACTTGGTTGGGGCGATTTTGGAGGATTTCAAAGGGTGATTTTCATCAAGCATAAAGAGGTAAGTGGTTCCTTCTCATTTCCAAGGTAATTCAAGGTTTATACATGAGATTAAACATGAAAAGCAATTGTGGAAAAATTGGGATTTTGGAAGAAACCTAGAATTTGGGTAAATGTGATTTTTGCCACGAATTGAGCATAAATTTTGGAGTAAAATGTGTAATTGAATAAGTAAAGCTTCAGGTAGAGACTTTCTTCAAGAAATTTCGAAGTCTAGGCACGTGGGCCTAAGGGCATTTTGGTCATTTCATTGAGCCGGGCTGAGGAACTATGTAATTTGAATTTATTATGATCAATTGAGTATACTTTCATTGAATTATCGTTATTTGGATAGTTTGGGGGCGTTGCGCATCCATTGGAGTCGTCATAGAGGCTTGGAAACCGGGTATGGATCTTCGGGTCTCCCTTCTAACCTTGAAAGAGGGAATTGTCTCCATAGGTGTTCTATATGCTGTGTGTAATTATTTGTGGGGTCTACGTACGCACCAAGTGACGAGAGTCCGTGCGTAGCGGCTATTATTGCTATGTCCGGGTAGTTAGGCCCCACATCATGCTCTGTTTTCTACTTGTAATGAACTATATGTTATGAGCCTTGATTATATGTGTAGTTTTGTTCCCCTGACATTTATGGAATTTAAATAATAGAAAATAAATTATTTTACAGAAAGCAGTATATAAAAAAAGAATTGTGCCATGTCGTGAGATTTTAGGGCCACAGCATGCCTTATACTCTTTCTTGCAAATGACATATATACTATGAACTCATGATTTTGCGTGATATTGCTTTACTCCTTCTTGATTCCTCATCGTGCGATTTGATTCCTTTAAGGCTTATGCCTATGTTTCTTCCCACTCAATCTTACCCGTCGCGAAGCGCTTGCTATGAATCATGATTTGAGGAATTTAAATAATACTATGGATGTGGTGCGGGATGTTCCTCTCTGCGAGGTTGATTGAGGCTATTGTCGTGGCTTTGCGGAAGAATATTATGTGTTTCAGCCCAGAAGCTGTGATTCTGAGGGCTTTGAGATCATGCTCAGGTTGTGATGATGCTCACGATTGGTTATCGCGCGATGTCGATACGATGATAAAATGCTTGCCCATATGTTGGGGTGATGAATGGATTGAAGGGAGGTCTTCTCAGGGCGTGGTTTCGAGATTTTAGTATTTTAGTTCCGATGGAGGAAAGGCACTTGGACTATGAATTGTCCGGTTCGGATTGATAAAGTAGTAAGCTTGGTGCTATCGAGCAAGGTGGAGTATTCACCTGTGTTGTGGTATCGTCGTTTGATCGAATATGATATGTTAAATTCGCCGGTGTTATAGCTCTTAGGTTGCATGGGGTTAGAGTGTTGTGAAGCGGTGTTGAAGAAGCGGTTGTCAGAGATCGTGGTGTGTAGTGGTTCAGAATTGAACAGTTACCTCTAATGAAGGCAGCTTGAGAAAGATGATCTTCGGAGAGTTCGAAGTTGTGGTGATTCGCTGGCTCAAGGAGCTACAAAGAAGGATGTTGAATTAAGGACTCAATTGAGAAGCACGCGATGAAGGAAGATATGTGAAAAGTGATAGGTGGTGGTTCCATTTCAAAAAGGCTAGGCGTAAGGAAAGGAAGTCGGGTAGTGCGTAAAGGAATGAGGTTAACCAAATTGGGGGAGTCCCACCACCTGCAGTTGGGTTGTGGGGTTGTGTCCTCATGGAGTTGCGGATTGTCGGCATATTGGCAAGTTGTTACAGCTAAGGGAAAGGAGTATAGCGGTAAATTAACATGGCATTAGATAAATGTGTGCGAAGTTGGTCCTATTGGACCAGGGTTAGGCTTTGGAAGACTAAGAATTCGTGCTTAAGGCATAGTCAAGTTGTAAGGGTAGCGACTCAGTCACGTGCTTCGTTGAAAGGGTGTTCATGTGCTAGGTAAGCCTTGGAGTTGTTTGTATTCGGGGCCAGTCAGAGTGGTTGACTCTCAGTAGTGGTCCTAATTAATTCAAAAGTTAGAGAATGCGGTGTTTAAGGGTTTCAGGAAGCAGTATAATTAAGAATCGAGCTTTTGCAGTATAATCTATAAGAGGAAGGAAGATGGTTGGAGTGTTCTATGTTATTTCAGCACGCAGGATAGTATCGGAGACGTGAGAGAAATAGACTTCGGGTTGTAGAAATATTATCTGGAGGTTGTGATAAGGGTTGTGGAATTTAGGCAACATGGTCTCGTGAATCAAGGTCAATCGGGATGAGTGAGGGTTTAGCTGCTATGAGTTGAAGGAAGTTACTATTACCTTTGAGGCAACTAAATATGATTAAAAGAAGATAGATTGGTTAGCCATGGTTGAAATGGCACAAGTACGACAGTGATCAGTTCCTTCGGCATGATTGAGTACGTGTACGGTCTGTGCAGATATGTGTCACGACCCAAAACCGGTTCAGGTCGTGATGGCACCTAAGGCAAGCCAACGTACAACTATAACAATAAAAGTGCGGAATACAATAACAATATGGGGTAAGGCCGTAGAAACAAGCTGAACCACAGCTAGGCCCAATATATAAAACCCCAAACTACCAACATAACTACAACAAGTGTGTGCCAGGACTAGTGTCACAGTGTCAACGGGCGGCTACATAGATACAACAACTGAAATATACATATACAAAAATATACAAGCCGCAGTCTGGAACAAAAGACTGAGCAAAATGAAACTAGAAGGCTCCAGAGGTGCTGTCAGGATGACGCCAAGAAGACAGCTCACCGTATGGAGTGACACCGCGATCAGTATCTATCAGCAGGCGGACGACCAGACGGACCAGCCTCAAGACCTGCACAATCAAGAGCAGAAAAAGAAATAAAGTGCAGCATGAGTACATATAAACAAATATGTACCCAGTGAGTATCCCGTCTAAACTCGTAAAGAGTAGTGACGAGAGGTAGAATACATACTCACTAAGGTCCACTACATAAATAAATAAATAAATAAGGTACATGCTGAGCAATAAACCATGTGAGAAAAATACATCAAGTAAGGACATGTAATCAACAAACATGTAACTGATCTTAAACATAACCTTTCTTTGTAGACTGATCATATGTATCACTTGTTTTCCTTCTCATTATCTGAAATGTCTTATCTTATTATCTCAATTGTTCACTTTCCAGTACTCAGTACCGTTTCTCAACTCACCATCGTACGATCCCAACTCAATGCAAATGCTGATGAATGCAAATGTGTATATACATATATATATTCGACACGGACAAGACTATCGGCCGAAGTCATAAGGGTGGGTCATAAGGACTGACTCAGTCATAAAGCTCCACACGTTCGCGAATCATACATGCGACCCGTGCGTTGACTCGATAGTGATAAGCTCCCCACGATCGCGGACCATACCTGTGACTCGTGTGCCAACTTTATAATGAAAAGCTCCCCACGATCGAGAATCATACCTGCGACTCGTGTGCTGACTCGATAATAATAAGCTCCCCACGATCGCGAATCATTTATGGGACTCGTGTGCTGACTCGATAATAATAAGCTCCCCACGATCGCGAATCATACCTGTGACTCTTGTGCTGACTATGCAAAGTAAAACTCTCCTCGATCATGAATCATGCCTGTGACTCGGGGGCCGATGAAAATAGTAGTATAATTTTCCCTGATCACGAATC
>ML243447.1:0-18179 GCA_005239495.1 Nicotiana undulata
ACCAGAGAAAAGGTTAGAAAATGAATTGCAAGTAATAAATTTGTGATGGAATTTATGTTGGTAAGGTGGGTTTATATAGATGGAACCACGGCCGAAAAATAATTTCTTGTATGAACATATTATATGCATGTTGTAATATTTTTACTGTCATTTTTTCTCTTTAGCAATATTTTCAAAATTTTAAAAATTATGAAATAAAAAATCTCATCTCAAATTCAAATAATATTTGTCATTCTATTTTCTAAATTGGACCGCATTTTCATAAAACTATGCTATGCTTTCAAACTTAAACTAATTGCGCTTAATTCAGGTAATAATCAAAAAAAAGATTTTCTTAATTGTTTGAACACATTATATCTAAATATTGTAGTAATATTTTCACTGTCATTTTTTTTCTTATGTAAATTTTCTTCTTCTTTGTAAGTTTTAAGATACAAATTTAATTTTTTAATTTTCATGAATAAAATTACCTATGTTAGAAATTTATTTTGTATTTTAAATTTTTTATCTTAAATAAGACTTCAATTTCATGATATTATCCATTGTTAAAATAAATGATAAATATATTATTTTCTAATTATAAAATAAATATTTTAAAAAAAAAATATTGCTCGAAAGTTTTAGATCATTTAAATTTTAATAAAATTTTAAGTATTATATATTTTATTTATTTTTTTTTCTAAATTTATAATTTATAAATATACTCACATTATCTCTAATTTATTTCTATTATTCAATATTTTTAGTTTTTTATTATACCAATTAGGCTTGAGTTATGTGGAATTATCCATATTATAACTTTTCTTAACATAGTATACAAAATTCTCATCTCAAATTTATTTTTTTCTCTATTTATTTTTATTTTGATATTATATTATTCAATACCTAATATTATTACATTGTCGTGTAGATTTCTATTAGCTTGTTCTAATTTAATATTCATCTCTACCACACTCATTCTAATATAATATAGATAAAAATTCAAAAACTTTCTCAAATTCAAATAAGTTTATTATTCTATTTTTTAAATTTGACTGCATTTTCAAAACATTATGTTGTGCTTTCAAACTTAAACTAACTGCACTCAATTCAAATATTAATCACAAAAAATATTTTCTTAATCGTTTGAACCCATTATATCTTAATTTTGTAGTAATAGTTACGTATAAAATATTCGTTTGCCCGATTTATCAATATTAATATGACATCATTATTCTTGTCATTAAAATTTAATTTACTGATTATCTAAGTTTTTTCTTACCTTATAAATAAGTTTTATACTTTATGTAAGATCTTATTTTGTCGCTTGAATTTTTTTTACTATTTAAATTTAATAAATTTTTAATATCTTAAGTAAATTATAATTTTATTTTAACTTACTCCAAAATATAAATAGTCACAGCTTCTTTCAATCTACGTCTTTATATATGATTGCATATGATCATTAACCGAATTAAGTATGTGTCACGACCCCAAATCCTAACAGGTCGTGATGACGACTATCGTGGAACTAGGCTAGCCAACCATCACATAACTACCCATTTAATGAACAGTGGCATTTTTTGAAAAGTGAAAAAATACCCTTTTTTTTTACAATTCTGTCTGAATACGTTTTTATTAAATAATAATAATAATAATAATAATAATAATAATAATAATAATAATAATAATAATAATAATAATAATAATTTGAGTTCTGAAATCATGTTTTAACGTACATCAGTATATTATGTGATTTGAACCAGCCAAAATAATAAAAACACTCAAAAACGCCAAAAAACATAATTCTACAAATAGATCATGATATTAGAATTCTGAAATTCTGTCGAACTCCGATTGACCTCCAATTTGGTAGGTTCATCGAAAACGGCCCAACTTAAACAACTACGTCGTTTTTTCGGCATTCAAGGTTGTTTAGATGGGTTTTTGGCCATTTTTCTATTTTCTGGAAAAAAAAATAGTAAAAGAAATTTAAATAAATCGTTGATGGTAGGGTTCAATTCCCATTGTTTCCAATCGTGTTTTACAGTAATATAATGAATTTATATGTTGACATAGGTCTTCTTCAACATCGGATAAATTTATTATAGATGATTACTGTAGTTTTGCCTCTAGTTATTTGATTACTTGTATTAACTCTCAAACTGAGTTACATGTTGATTCAATGAAACTAGAGTTTATAAAAGTGATATTTACCTATCTTAAATTAACAGTTTACTCTTCATCTGAGTTGGTCATGTTTAAATTTATGGGGTTAATAACTTAATATCTTACATCACTCATATATTTTGCATGAATAGTTAAGTTTCCCTAATGAATCTAGTTGTTCAATGAGCATGGTTATATGTGTAATGTGTTATTTTAAATTTAATTATTCTAAATACATAACTAATGATATATTTAATGTGAATATCTCTCAAATTAACCATGTCTTCATTCAACCCACTTACCTCAATTCTGAACCAAAACAAGTTAGAAGGACTGAATTATGTTGACTGGAAAAGAAACCTTGATATTGTCCTAATTGCTGAAGGTTACAAATTTGTAATCACTGAGGAGTGCCAGAAAAACCTGAAAATGCTACTGATGATCAGGTTAAGGCCTATGACAAATGGGTTAAGGCTGATGAGATGGCGCGATGTTACATTCTTGCCTCTATGGCAAATGTTTTGCAACATCAGCTTACGACATGCTTGAAAGTCTCAAAGAGATGTTCGGTGAGCAAAATCGTGCCGCTAAGCAGACTGCCATGAAAGCCCTTTTGAACACCAAGATGGCTGAAGGATCATCGGTCAGGGACCATGTTCTAAAGATAATGAGTCTTCTGAATGAACTGGAGGTCCTTGGAGTTGTGATTGATAAGGAGTCTCAAGTTGAGATGGTCCTACAGACTCTACCTGACAGTTTTCAACAATTTCGCTTGAACTATAATATGAACAAAATGGATTTGTCACTAGCGAAATTGTTGAATGAGCTGCAAGCGGCAGAATCTATAATCAAACAACAAGCTACAGTTGTGGCACTCAATGTTGACAAAGCTTCAGTTTCTAAGTCGAAAGGAAATAAGAAAAAGAAGAAGGCTCAAAAGGTTTTGGCACCTAGTGGTGCGACTGGTGTGAAAAAGTCCAAAGGCAAGTGTTATCATTGCAAGCAACCTGGGAATCACAAGAAGCAATGCCCTGCCTATCTGGCAAAGTTGAATAACCAAGGTAATTCAAATTTAAATATCGTTGAAACTTGTTTAGCGGCTGTTTCTACCATGTTTTGGTGTGTAGATTTGGGATCCACTAATCACATCTGCACTACTTTGCAGGGGTTTCAGGAAACGCGGCGGCTAAGTGAGAATGAAGTTTGCGTTTTTCAAGACAATGGCGAGCCAGCACCAGCTTTAGCTTTAGGAAATATTAGAGTTTTGTTTAGTAGTGATAGAGTTTTAGATCTAAAAGATGTTCTCTATGTACCTTCTATTAGAAGGAATTTAATTTCGGTTTCGAAAATAATGGATGCTGGTTATAATGTTTATTTTGCTAATAACTTTGTTCTTATTAAGTTTAATAAACGTTTTATCTACACTGCTGCTAGAGTACTGACCTTTTTATTCTTGATATATCTCCTCGTGTGCTACAACAACCAAAAAAATTAAATATTAACATGCCGCATAAAAGAAAACGTATTTCTGAATTGAGTCAAACGTATTTGTGGCACTTACGTCTAGGTCATATAAATCTGAATAGGATTTCGAGATTGGTCTCTGATGGACCTTTGAGTTCATTGAAAGTGGAGTCACTACCAACATGTGAATCCTGTTTAGAAGGTAAAATGACCAAGAGACATTTTTCCTCAAAAGGAAATAGAGCCAACGATAAGTTAGAACTAATTCACTCTGATTTGTGTGGCCCTATGAATATACAAGCAAGAGGTGGTTTTGAGTATTTTGTAACTTTCACAGACGATTACTCAAAATATGGATACATTTATCTGTTGCGACGTAAGTCTGAATGCTTTGAGAAATTCAAAGAATTTAAGACGGAAACGGAGAAACGACATGATAAATATATCAAAACATTGCGATCTGATCGTGGTGGTGAATACCTTTCTGCGGAGTTCATAAAATACTTATCAGATAGTGGAATTACATCTCAATTATCTGCCCCAAGAGCACCACAACAAAATGGTGTGGCAGATTGAAGAAATAGGACCCTTATGGAAATGGTTAGATCAATGTTAAGTTATTTAGATTTGCCTTCTTCCTTTTGGGGATATGCTTTAGAAACTGCAAATTACATTCTAAATTTGGTTCCTTCAAAGTCAGTACCTTCAACTTCAGTAGAATTGTGGACTGGGCGCAAGCCAAGTTTACGGCACATTCGGGTTTGGAGTTGTCCAGCACATGTGCTGAAAGGGAAAGCGGATAAATTGGAATCAAGAACAGAAGTACGCATTTTTATTGGATATCCAAAAGGAACTAAAGGCAGTTTGTTTTATTGTCCCAAAGAAAAGAAGGTGATTGTTACGACAAATGCCAGATTTTTAGAAGAGGACTATTTAATGAACCATATTCCTAGAAATAAACTAGTTTTACAGGAATTAAATAATGGAGTACCAAAAGACTCATCTCTAGAACGTATCCCGGAAGCCAGTATTGACATACCACTGCATTTTCATAGTGAGAGAAATGTCAATAGGCAGCAGATTGCACAAGAGCAATTGCCTGACATCTCACTACCCAAAAGTAGTGGGAGTAATGTTGAGCAACCTCAGATTGTTGAACAACCTGAAATTGTCCTGCAGCCTGCACTCCAGGAAGAAGTTAATGATATCCCAGCATCGCAAGGTGTGGAGGATAACATTGAGGCTTCAGTTCCAGAAAATGATGTTGTGATTCAACAACAAAATCAGCCTCCACCTGTAGTGACTAGTCGTAGTGGCAGAATTATTAGAAAACCTCTCCGATTTGCGCTCTTGGGAGAATCTTATGACAGAATCCCTGAAGAGCCTAATACAGAACCTATTAATTACGACGAAGCACTACATGATACAGATGTTGATAAATGGGTTGATGCTATGAAATCTGAAATGGAGTCCATGTACTCCAATCAAGTCTGGGATCTTGTAGAACCACCTACTAGAGTCAAACCCATTGGTTCTAGATGGATCTATAAGAAAAAGAGAGAAATGGATGGAAAAGTCCAAACTTCTAAAGCTAGTCTTGTTGCAAAAGGGTTTACTCAAAAAGAAGGGATCGATTATGAGGAAACCTTCTCGCCAGTAGCCATGCTTAAATCCATTAGGATTCTCTTATCCATTGCTGCTCATTACGATTATGAGATCTGGAAAATGGATGTCAAGACGGCTTTTCTAAATGGAAGTCTTGATGAGTGCATCTATATGGCACAACCAGTTGGTTTCATTAAAAGTGGCAATGAGCACATGTTGTGTAAATTAAAGAAGTCCATTTATGGATTGAAACAAGCTTCTAGAGCATGGAACACTTGTTTTGACGCATCGATTAAAACCTTCGATTTTAATCAATGTGAAAATGAGTCTTGTGTCTATAAGAAGTGGAATGGAGATAAAGTTACATTTTTGGTTTTGTACGTAGATGATATTTTTCTTATAGGAAATAATGTGACCATGTTGAATTAAGTAAAGGAATGTTTGTCCTCACGTTTTGTAACGACCCGACCTGTCGTTTTGAGAATTTAAGCTCCGTTCGGGAGTGTAAGGTCATAAGAAGCCTCACCTTGTGTATATCGAACTGTGTGCGTGGTTAGATTCAGTTACCAGGTAATTCAGAGTCGAACTGGAAGAAAAATTTCAGTTTTAGAAGCTTAAGTGATGAAAATTCGCTGGAGGTTTGACTTTAGTGTAAACGGCCTTGGAATGAGTTTTGGTTAATACCAACAGCTTTGTGTGATGATTTTGGACTTAGGCGCGTGTCCGGAATTGGTTTTGGATGCCCGTAGAGTGATTTGAGGTATTTTGGCGAAAGTTAGAATTTCGGCGATTTCGGCCGATAGGTGAGATTTTGATATCAGGCTCGGAATGGAATTCCGAGAGTGGCTGTAGGTTCGTTATGTTATTTGGGACTTGTATGCAAAATTTCACGTTAATCCGGGTTGAATTGATAAGTTTCGACGCGAGTCTTGATATTTGAAGTTTTGAAAACTCCTAAGTTTGATTTTTTGTTTGGTTCGTTGTTTTAGTGTTGTTTTATGTGTTTTGAAACCTCGAGCGAGTCCGTGTTAGGTTATTTGACTTGTGTGTGTGATTAGACGGGGTATCGGGGGCCTCGGGTGTGTTTCGGATGGATGTCGGGTCCATTTTCCTTATTTTTGGAACAGCTGAAATTTCCTTCTGGTTTCCTTCTATGCGATCGCATAGGATTAGTCGTGATCGCATAAAGTCTTTTTGTGCAGCCCAGACTTCCTTCAGTGCGATCGCAATTGCAAGCCCGCGATGCATAACTCCACAGACCATACACTCCGCGATCGCATCCCTCTCTTCGCAATCGCATAGCTTGAAGATTTCACTCTACGCGATCGCAGAAGTATACTTTCCTCTTCTTCGTGATCGCATCTTCACAATCGCGATCGCACAATGTTAATTTAGTAGTGACCATAGACCTCTTCTATGCGATCGCATCAACTCATTCGCGATCGCATAGTACCTTTTTGCCAGCAGCAACTTTCCTCTCCGCGATCGCATCCTGGTGTCCGCGATCGCGGTGCTTTAATACCTGGGCAGAACAGTTTTAAACCCAAAATCGGGGTTTCACCATTTTTAACATATTTGGACTTCTAGAACTCAGTTTTGGGCGATTCTTTGAGGGTTTTTCACACAAATCAAATGGGTAAGTGTTCTTCCACTATAATTAATTATATTTCATGAATTAGTTCTTGTTTTAATCATTTAATTTGTGTTTTGGGTTGAGGGAATTGTGGGTTTTGAAAGAAAACTTCAAAAATAAAAATTCATGATTTGAAAGACCAAATAACATCGGAATTTGATAAATTTAGTATGGGTGAACTCATATCGGAATGGGTAATCGGAAGTTATAAATTTGTCGGGTTCCGAGGTGCGGGCCCGGGGTCGATTTTTATAAATTAGTAAAGATTGAAACTTTATTATTCGGAATCATTCCTTATACGTTTTATATGTATTTTGAAGTTGTTTTAGTTGATTTTGAGTCGTCCGGAGGCTATCACGACCAATAACCTATGGGTTGTCATGGTGCCGGACATCACTGTCAGGCAAGCCAACCCCTTAATCAGTTGAATTGCCTTCCTGTTTAACAATTTCGAAATCGTTGCCTTTATTGCATTTCATAATCAAATAAATATTTTTTTGTAAATTAAACACGACAAGAAACCTATTTAATTCAATAAAACAGGACTCAACACATCCCCAGAACCCGGTGACACAAATACATGAGCAGTTTCTAAGAATTTATACAATTATACAACTATTGTCCGAGAAATAAGTGGGACAAAGGAAATAGATATAAAATGTAAGTACACAGAAGGGAGACTCCGGCAGCTGTGGAACGCCTCTGGATGAATGCAGCCCGTATAAATCCCCAAATCGATCACTGTACTATAAAGGTACCTATGCAACAAAATGCACAGAAAGTGTAGCATGAGTACATATTCATATATGTACCCAGTGAGTATCCCGTCTAAACTCGAAGAAGTAGTGACGAGAGGTCGACTAGATACTCACTAAGGTCCAGCAACGTAATATAGAATGAGATAAGGCTAAAGCAATAGGCAGGCGAAACAGTAAACAGCAAGTATATGAACACATAATGTAACACAAGCAAGAGCACCAAGTACCAATTCCTCTTATTCAATAATACCTTGCCAATACTGTCATATGTGAACCAGACTCAAGTGTACATATACTGACACAGACAAGACAACCGGCCGGAGTCATAAGGTGGGTCATAAGGACTGAGGTCATAAGCTCCCCACGATCGCGAATCATACCTGCGACTCGTGTGCTGACTCAATAGTAATAAGCTCCCCATGATCGCGAATCATACCTCTGACTCGTGTGCTGACTCGATAATAGTAATAAGCTCCCCACGATCGCGAATCATACATGCGACTCGTGTGCTGACTCGATAATAGTAATAAGCTCCCCACGATCGCGAATCATACATGCGACTCGTGTGCTGACTCGATAATAATAATAAGCTCCCCACGATCGCGAATCATACATGAGACTCGTGTGCTGACTCGATAATAATAATAATAAGCTCCCCACGATCGTGAATCATACCTGCGACTCGTGTGCTGACTCGATAATAGTAATAAGCTCCCCACGATCGCGAATCATACCTGCGACTCGTGTGCTGACTCGATAGTAATAGTATTTACATATAGGTACCTACGGGTACCGATTCGACCATGAACTCAACAGGATTGTGCCAATATCATATCACTGATAACCAATTAGGATTTACATCATCATATTTTTACCTCTCCCATGTCGTTCAACAATAAACACAATTTATAATACATGCAGTGGTTCAAATAAGGCACGAAATGGCCTGCTCGTGGGTCATACGGCTACCCGACATAGCAATATGGTCGCCACCTACGGACTCTCGTCACTTGGTACGTACGCGGCCCCCTCAACATTTACACATAGCAAACAAGGAACCTACAGGGACATTTCCCCTTTACAAGTTTGGAAAGGAGACTCACCTCGTGACGATATCACCCCTCGGACCAAGGATGCGCCCGAATCCCAAAATTCACCCTCGACGGCTCGCAACTAACCAAACATTGTATAATTGAATTAATTTAGGTTCCAAGAAGAAGGATTAACAAGAAATCCTAAAATTAAGCATTCTTGACCATTTCCGAAATTTAGACCCCGGGCCCACACGTTTGGATCTCGAAATTTTTTGAAGGAATCACCTACCCGAAGTCTAAGGATCGAAGTTATGTGATTTATACAAGGATTCATAGCCTCAAATGAATAATTCACCAATTTATTCAAAGCCCTAGAATTTCNCACCTCTACAATGGGTGGTTGTGGGAGGTGTTGCTCAAACTTGGATGCTCTCTAATGGAGGTTGATGGTGGATAAAAAAGAAGAAACCTCGTATTTGGACATTTAAAAGGGGCTGGCAATAGTGATTTCCGCACCTGCGACCTTGGGACCGCAGGTGCGGTCTCGCACCTGCGAGAATATCATCGCCCCTGCGGAAAAGGGCCTGGGACCCTGGAATCGCACATGCGGAGGAGGAGTCCGCACCAGCGGTCCCGCTCCTGCGGAAGAAGGGTCGCGCCTGCGATGGGGGTCGCACCTACGAAGGCTGGACCGCAGGTGCGGTCACACCAGAAGTAGCTGCACCAGCAATGGTTTCTTGCTGGTTTTTGGCCTCGTGCGGGGTCCGAGAGGCACCTGGGCCCACCCGAGCCCCCGACAAAACATACCAACAGGTCCCAAATCATTATACGTACTTGATCGAGCCTACGGAACACTCATAACATCGCTAAAACTCAAAATCACCCTCCAAAACCCCTGAAATCATAACTTAATAACTTTGAAATTTCTAGAATTCCTTTCATTGCGCCGAACGGGTCTATACTACTCGGAATGACTTCGAATTTTGCAGACAAATCATAAATGACTATACGGACCTGCTCCAACTTTCGGAATCGCATTCCGACCTCGGTATCAAAATTTCCTCTTCCAGTCGAATTTCTCAAAAACCTTCAAATTTCTAACTTTAGCCAAATAGCTTCGAAATAACCTACAGACATCCGAATTCACTTCTGATCTCGCTCCCAACTCCAGAATCACCATACGGAGCTATTCACAGACTCGGAATCCCGAACGGACGTCAATATCTAAGAAATGCTCTTCAAGCCAAACTTAGGAAATTCCTTCAAAATGCTAACTTTCACATTATACGACGAAACGCTCTCGGGTTATCCAAATACCAATCCGGACATACTCCCAAGTCCAAAATCACCATACAAACCTTCTGGAACCTTCGGATTATGATTCCGAGGTCGTTTACTCAAAATTCCAGTCTTACTCAATTTCTTCAACTTAAGGCTTCTAAAATAAGAATTTTCCTTTCAATTTAACTCCGAACCTCCTGAATTTCAACTCTGACCATACACACAAGTCACAATACCCTAAATGAAGCTTTTCATGACTCCCAACTACTGAACAACGCGCTGGATCTCAAAACGACCGGTTGGGTCGTTACAGAGGCCTTTCCGCCCGAGAAGTCTACTTTGAGTATCCGGTTGTCGTCTTTGAGGTAAGTATCTTGCCTAACCTTGTGTGGGGGAACTACCCCTTAGTATTGAGTCTTCTTTGTTGATTGTAGTCTGTGTATACGAGGTGACAATTGCGTACTCGGACTTATTTGCTAATAGATTGGCCTTTTAGGATTCGTAGGTTCTTATGTTATCTGTGTATGAGTCATAATTGTTACATTTGAATCCTTGGTTGTTAATCTCATTATTTTCTGCTTAAATTAGAATTACTTGCTTTTGGATTCCTTCGTTGGCTAGTTGATCTTAATTGACTTAATTGAATATTGTACCGCTCGTATCTGCATGCCATATTTGCTTCCTAAAACTGCCAAATTGACTTTATTAGTATTACCTAGCTTTATAGTGGTCTAGCCGTAGTTAGAGAATCCGTTCGTTGGAGTCAAGCATGTCTGTGAGTCTTAACTTGTGATTTATATGACTTTTCTCTTATGTGCTACTTGGGTCTAGTTGACAAATATTTATGTTGCTGATGTTTTCTTGATGTTGCCTATTACTGGGCCTTTGTTTGTGCGACGTTTTATTCCGTAAAGTTAATTTCCTAGGCGAGATTGGTTATAGCTATTTTTTCCTTGCCGGAATGGTGTTGTTTTCATTGTTGACTCCCTTGTCGGGATGGTGTTTTTTCTATTATTGTTGTGTTGATATGATATCGTTTGCATTATTTATTCCCTTGCTGAGACGTTGTGATTTATGGTCCCTATTGTTGATTTGCCTCGTCGATTGTTGTTTATTTATTTATTTATGCACGAGGGGACATTCCGTGCCGAGCGATTGTGAGGTTATGCACGAGGGGACATTCCGTGCCGATTGTCTATTTATTTATTTATGCACGAGGGAACATTCTGTGCCGTGTGATTGTGAGGTTATGCACGAGGGGACATTCCGTGCCGAGCGTCTATTTATTTATTTATGCACGAGGGGAACATTCTGTGCCGAGTGATTGTGAGGTTATGCACGAGGGGAAATTCCGTGCCGAGTCATTATTTACTTTAGCACGAGGGGACATGACGTGCACTTGTCTTTGCATTATACTTTTTTATGTTCTTGTTTTATATCTACTTCATTTGTTTAAGAGTTAATATTACGTTGTTTAAATACGGATATTCGCACTGATCCCTTACTACATTTATTGACAAGACAAGGTTTGAGTACGGACTGAGTTCCGACAGATTTACCTTGAGGAGATTATAATTACGAGATTTTACTGAAAAGGTATTATTGAAAAGTAATGGTTTTCTAAATGATTATATCTGAAGACTTTTTCATCGAAAGTATATTTGAAAAGCACTAGTCTTGCATAAAATGATACTTGGAAGTATTTATTTGGAAAGTATCTTTGGAAACTTCGTAATTTGAAAGAAAATTGTGTTTTACGTAATCCTCTCTAGTACATATACTTATATATATTTTGGAGAAAGTATGTTTTCAAAGGAAATCTTTCTACATTAAAATGATTTTTTTAGCAAAGCTTTTCATATGATCTGTTGTTTAAGGGTTTCCACCATTTTATGGAATTTAATGGCTAAGGCTCGATGTGAATAAATAGATGTAGAGTTGAGTTGTGGGGTTCTCTATTGCATTGTGTTTTCTTCGGGTTTGGCTTGTTTTGCTATCCATCTTCCAGTGTATTTTATGTTGTTTCGTGGTTATTTTTCTGTAATTTTCCTCCGCATTATATTGTCATTGTTGTAAATTATCCAGTGAATTCTTAGATAGATGTAGTGTTTGGTTAATTCTATATTCATGTCAGTTATTTTTTGTAGGCCAGTGGTTTCTTGACTAGTCCTCGTCAATACTCCACCAAGGTTAGTCTTGATACTTACTGGGCACCGCTGTGGTGTGCTCATGCTACTCTTCTGTGCATTTTTTGTTGCACGGATCCAGGTATTGATTGTTAGTAACTGCGCGGATGATTGCTGAGGAGACTCAAGGTAACCTATTGCTGCGTTCGCAGGCTTCGGAGTCACCTTCCTTGTATTATTATTCATACAATGTTGTATTTATTTCCAAATAATTGTATTTAGAAGTCATAGGAGATTCGTAGAGCTTATGACTTGTATTACCGATTTTGGAAAAACAAAACATTGTAAACTCGGTCAAGGTTTCTTATCGAGACTGTTTGTGTTCCTTTACTTACTGTTGTTGTTATTAACTTTTAGGCTTACCTAGTCTCTAGGACTAGGTGCCATCACGATACCCAATGGAGGGAAAATTTGGGTCGTGACACGTTTCGATATGAAAGACTTGGGACAGGCAGCACATATCCTTGGGATCAAGCTTATGCGAGATCGCAAGCAGAGGATATTAGGCTTGTCCCAAGCACTTTATATTGATACTATTCTCACCAGATTTAGCAGCAAGATTCCAAGAAAGGTTTTCTCCCTTTTAGACATGGAACCTCTCTGTCGAAAGATCAGTCCCCAAAAACGACTGGTGAGATAGAAAAAATGAAGGCGGTCTCTTATGCTTCTGCTGTAGGGAGTCTTATGTATGCTTGTGATGACCCAAAAGGTCATCCTAAGTAATTCTAGCTAAATCTGTGTTCCGAGGCCCCGAAATCCTCCGTTAATCTCACCTCGATATGTGTGCGCAGCCCGGGCGTGTAGCCGGGAAGTCTTTTTGTTGAAATTTGATGAAAATTGAATTTTATGATAATTAAATGGATAAAGTTGACTTCGGTCAACATTTTTGGTAAACGGACCCGGACCTGTGATTTGACGGTCCCGGAGGGTCCGTAGGAAAATATGGGACTTGGGCGTATGCCCGGAATCGAATTCCGAGGTCCCACGCCCGAGAAATGAATTTTTAAAAGAAAATTGTTTTCTGAAAATAATAAAGGATTTTTAAAATGAATAATTATGTGAAAACCGTGTTACCGGGCCCGTATTATGGTTCTGGAGCCCGGAACAGGTTCATTACATGTTGTTTATCTTATCTGTGAAATTTGGTGTAAAACGGACTTGAAATGTCGTGTTTCGGATCAAA
Organism: Nicotiana undulata; assembly: GCA_005239495.1. NCBI lineage: Eukaryota > Viridiplantae > Streptophyta > Magnoliopsida > Solanales > Solanaceae > Nicotiana > Nicotiana undulata. The sequence continues at coordinate 13,293 of ML243447.1, forward strand.
ATTGGAAAAGTTAAGCTTTATGAAGTTTTAAGAAAATTCTATGAGTTTTAAGGTTTAATTTCTTGTTTTGATGATATTTTGGTGATTTAAAAGCTTGAATAAGTCCGTAGGATGTTGGGAGTTGTGTGTGTTTTTGGTTTTGAGCCCCGAGGGCTCGGGTGAGTTTCAGGTAGCTAACGGGGTGTGAAAAGTGCTAAAAATCTGGTGTTTTGGACTGGTTTCTGGTGTCTGGTGTTTTCTTCTCTGCGATCGCAGCCCTTGCTCCGCGATCGCAGAGGTCTATACAGGTCCCTTCCGCGATCGCATCCCTTCGACCCGCGATCGCATAGTGTGACATCCTAGTGTTCCGCGATCGCAAACCTCTTCCTGCGATCGCATAGGGTCAGCTAAGCTATATTCTGCGATCGCGACTCCTCTTCTGCGATCGCAGTGAGTTAGGACCAGACTCTCCGCGATCGCAGCCCTTTTCTTGCGATCGCGATGAACAAAATTGCCCAGTTAATTCCTTAAGTCAAAAACAGAATGCTATTACGGGATTTTACCATTCTTCACCTTTTTCTTTCTTCTCCAACCTCCATTGAAGGCCTCCAAGCCAATCCTTTCTCCATAGCCCTTGGGTAAGTGATTTTAACTCCTATTTCTCCCACTTTTCTTCCATAATCACTAGAATCTAGGCCTAAAATCCTAAAAATGAAAGTAGAAATTAGGGGTTTTGGGTAGAGTTAGGTTTTTGGGAAATTTGGGTGATTCAACCTCAATTTGGGGTCGGATCTTAAAACAAATTATATATTCTAACTCGTGGGGTTATGGGTGATCGGGTTTTGGTCCGAACCTCGAGTTTGGACCAAGCGGGCCCGGGGTCGAATTTTGGTATTTTTGGAAGAATGCTAGAAATTGAATATCTAGGCTATGGGATTGTGTTATTGAGTCTTTATTGATATTATTGAATTAATTATGCCTAGATATCGTTGTTTCGGAGTCGGATTATAAAGGAAAGACGGTCTTAGAGGGTTGATTGTTATACTTTGGACCGAGGTAAGTGTCTTGCCTAACTTTGGTGAGGGATTAGGTATTGTATGTTATGTGTTATGTGCCTATCATGTTCAATGTATAGGTGAGGTGACGAGTACCTATACATTGTGAGTCAAGCATGCCCGTGAGTCTATTTTGATGAAAATTCAGTTATTTCTTCAATGTTCATCATACTATGTAATTGCCTCTACTTAAGAACTTGATTGTGGTTGATGTACTGGTTGTAGAGATTATGAAATGTTGGTTCAATTGAGGATCCAAGTATACAGTATATATATATTGAGTTGTTTGGTTATAGCTGAGACCCTTGCCGGGCAAATGTGTTGATTTTAGTTGTTATTCCCCATGTTGGGTGGTTATGATTTAAAAGTTCAGTATTTGATTTTCCTTTCCAAGTTGTTAATTATTGTTGATATTACTTGGGTGAGGAAAAGAGTAAAGCACGAAGGGTGATGCCGTTCCATTCATTCATATCACTAATTATTTATTTATTGCAATGTGAGGAACAGAGTAAAGCACGAAGGGTGATGTCGTTCCATTCATTCATATCACTCATTATTTATTTATTGCAATGTGAGGAAGAGAGTAAAGCACGAAGGGTGATGTCGTGCCATGTTTACATTTATTGCAAGCACGAAGGTTAATGTCGTGCCATGATTACAATGATTACAACATACATTGCATTGGTGAGGAAGAGAGTAAAAGCACGAAGGGTGATGTCGTGCCATTGTTATCATTCAGACATGTCATTCATACCTTATCAGTTTTCGGTGAATTGTTTCTTTTCTTATTTGGTGTTAATTACCTGCTCTATTTTATTGTTTTTCCCTTTATCTGCTCCTGTTCCCCGTATATGACTTTGGTATCTGTATTCTGTGTTGTAGAATAGGACAGGTGAACGTTATTTGCTAAGTCTAGCCTCGTCACTACTTCGGCCGAGGTTAGGCTCGGCACTTACTCAGTACATGGGGTCAGTTGTACTGATACTACACTGCACTTCTCTATGTCGTGCAGATCCCGCTTCCGGACCCCGTGGACCGCTCTGAGGGAGTCACCTTCAGTCCACATCGAGCTTCAAGGTATACCACTGGCATTCGTGGGCCCTGGAGTCTCTCCTGCTATTAGTATCATATTGTCTCATTTCTCCTTACGTTCTAAAGACAATATTGTATTTTCTTTCAGACTTCTATTTAGTATTCTTATAGACAGTCCGTGAGGTTGTGACACCCCGGTTTTGGGATTTTGCGATGTTGTTATCTTTATCATTTCATTATGCGTTTTTCGGAGTATTATTATATTTCTGCTGTAAAACCTTGAAGTGGTTCTGATTATTTTAGTAAAGGTTTGAAAGATTATTGCTTTATTCCTGTTAAATTGTTTTAAAATTGTCAAGGTGTTGTGTACGTTGGCTTGTCTAGCGGGTCCAACGTTAAACGCAGTCACGGCCTGAAAGGTGGGATTTCGGGTCGTGACAATGCTATGCTATGTACTAGACCTGATATCTGCTTTGTCGTTGGCATAGTTAGTAGATTTCAGTCTAACCCTGGACGAGAACACTGGACTGTTGTTAAGCATATAATCAAGTACTTGAAAATGACTAGGAATTATATGTTGGTGTATCACTCAGGTGATCTTGCATCCATTGGCTATACTGATTCAGATTTCCAGTCAGATAGAGACTCTGGAAAATCCACCTCAGGATATGTTTTTACCTTAGGAGGTGGAGCCATAAGTTGGAGGAGTATCAAGCAATAATGTGTTGCTGATTCCACCATGGAAGTCGTATATGTGGCTGCATTTGAAGAAGCTAAAGAAGTTGTTTGGCTCAGGAACTTTCTGAAAGAGATTAATGTAGTTCATTCGGTTCAAGCACCGATTGTACTTTATTATGACAATAGTGGTGCAGTTGCAAACTCGAAGGAACCAAGACGCCATAAAAGGAGTAAACATATTGAGCATAAATATCACTTAATTCGGGACATAACTCAAAGAGGTGATGCAAGAGTGTTGAAGATTGCGTCAGAGGACAATTTGACAGACCCGTTTACAAAGAGCTTGACACAGAAGATTTTTGACAAGCATGTAGAAGGAATTAGAGTAGTAGACGCATGGTTATGATTCTAAGTGGGAGATTGTTGGGATATACTATTAACCATGCGGTTTAGACATAGTATTTTATTTTATTCTTTATGGAACAATTATATATTTAATTATTCAATTCAATAAAGTACTATTTTAAATAGATCATTTGTTGCATGTGTGTCCTTTTAGTTATGTAGTAGACAATTTAGTTTATGGAGTCTTAGCTCATGCACAGAAGATTAAATTGTTAGTTCTCATAATTAATAAACTATGTTCACAATCAAAGATATTATTGGACAAAATATCTTGATGATTGTAGCACAAGATTGTAGTATAATTTATCTTGATTATGAGAGTGATTTTACTCTGACTTCTTGTGCTAGTATACTCAGTGTATATTGAACGGACCAAGTAGAGAAAAGATGTTTTTGTACTGAATATATATAAAATATTTTCTTTAATTCATTAAATGAGCTTATACTCCTAATCTTGATATAATTATTATGATTAATGTAATTTTTTTACTGTTTTGATTTATCAAAAGGTACGACTCTATTCAGAGTTAGTGTATGCCTAATAGATTGGACAATAACGAATAACATTTGTGAATAATAATTAGTTGATAGAAACCATGAGTCGGTTTTGAGTTTGATTATACCCCTTTATGTAAGCTTATAAGTTTTCATGTGAAAACCCGGCCAGTGAATTTTGTATCCGTCACATGAAATAGTTTAAGCGGGATTGTAAAGGATTTAATTAGTTGATTAAATTAAATTTTCAGTGATTTAATTTAATTAACTGGTATTTGAAATCTTAACATGGGGAGTTAAAATAAGTGTTATTGAATTTTCGAAATTCATAATGAGGAGTTCAATTGCAGTTTTTTAGTGGAATATCAATTAATTATAGTAAGAATTAATTCATGCTAATTTCGAATCAATGCTATAATTGATAGCCTCTTATTATTTCTGTGGTCCCTACTATACCTAGTAAAAACCTGGACAAGACTTGGGTAAAAAATGACTTGGGAGAAAAGTCATCCGGTAGAATTAGAGTAGGATTCTACTTGTGCAAGTAGAATCCTACACGTTTTTGGAAGAGAATTTCGGCCAAAAAATAACTCTACTTAAGGAAGACCAATTTCACCTGATTACGCACTTTCAGAGTTGTATTGTTTTTGCCCATCCAAAAGCAAAATCGTCCAAGGTTTTACTAGGCATATAGCAGAAGACTGCAACCCTAGATTCTTGCGGTTTGGAAGATTTGTGCAACGATTTCAAGAGGTTAGTGTTTCTAATCTTGTGATTATAACATTGTCTAGTTTACATGTATTAGATGTATGGTTTGTTTGCTTGTTTTCTGTCACGACCCAATTCTCCCTCCAACTGGGTCTCGTGACGGCACCTAGTCTAGACGACTAGGTAAGCCTATTAATTAAGCGAAATTTAAATAAAACAGGTAAAATAATAGTAAGTGAAATAAATCGTACTAAAGTAGACGCCGCTCGGCATTAACAGTTACTTTACCCAGAACCCGGAATGTCACAACACATCACAAGCTACTCTACTGCTCAATAAGTACAACTGGATAGAAAAGATTGTATAGTTTTATCTACAAGTACTACATCTGCAAGATAGGAAGGGGACTCGGAGATCTGCGGACGCTCCAGATTATACCTCGAGTCTCCTGATACCGCTGTCGCTGACTAGCTGAGATACCGCGTACTAGGACCTGGATCTGCACATGGGAAAAAACATGCGCAGAAGAGCGTGA
>MDKH01157953.1:0-12471 GCA_005239495.1 Nicotiana undulata
GGGAGGGGGAGGGGAGGGGTTGGTTCGTGCCTTTTTATGCTTGCTTTGCTCCGTTCCGCATTAGAGTCATGTTCGAGTTACCATTAGTAGCTTTGGCTAATAAATTTTTGAAAAATACGTATAAGTAGTTATTCAAAGCACAATAATACGCAATTAAAAAAAAAGATTAGATGAATCAGTAACTGCGACATTGTTAGAGACATTGCGACCTTCTTGCCATAGAATTTTGAGGTTCCTCATCAAAATTCTTCCCCAGTTATCTAGACAAATCTCTAGCTATTCCGCATACAATGTCGTTGGCTGAACTTGCTTCGGAATTTTGAGGGCCCTCCTCAAAATTCTGCCCCAATTTCCTATTATGGGGAAAATAAAATTTTTATTGAATTATGACCGAACCCACATGGCTGCCTACGTATCCCCTCTTAAACGAGAATCATGTCAAGCATAGTTCAGTTACATTATATAAAGAAATGCAAATAGTTTAAACATAGTATCTTTTGACTGCATCTGAGTTGATAGGCTTTGGACAAATTTCTCCATCCATCTCTGTGAGTATGAGTGCTCCTCTTGTTAGTACCCTGTGAACCATATAAGGACCTTGCCAGTTAGGTGAGAATTTTCCTTTGGCTTCATCCAGATGTGGAAAGATCCGTTTTAACACCAGCTGCCACGGTGCGAACTGTCTAGGTTTGACTTTTTTGTTGAAAGCTCTGGACATTCTGTTCTGATAAAGCTGACCATGACACACCACATTCATTCTTTTCCCACTATGAGGGCTAATTACTCATAGCGTCTTCTTATCCATTCTTCATCACCGAGTTCAACTACTTGTATAATTCTCAAGGAAGGAATTTCTACCTCGGCGGGATGACGACTTCAGTACCGTAGACTAATAGGTAAAGAGTTTCCCCGGTGGATGTACGGACTGTGATACGGTATCCCAATAAGGAAAATGGTAACTTCTCGTGCCATTGCTTGTGATTCTCTACCATCTTCCTTAGTATCTTCATGATGTTCTTGTTGGCGGCCTCCACGACTCCATTCATTTGGGGTCGGTATGCTGTGGAGTTTTTGTGCTTGATTTTGAAGGTTTCACACATGGCTTTCATTAGATCACTGTTGAGATAGGCGACATTGTCAGTGATGATGGATTATATAACCCCAAGTCGACAAAAAATACGATCTATGACAAAATCTGCGACGACTTTCTTGGTTACAACTTTGTAACATGCAGCTTCAACCCACTTTGTGAAATAGTCGATGGCCACTAGAATGAACCTGTGCCCGTTTGAAGCGGCGGGCTAGATTGGTCCAATGACATCCATTCCCCAGGAAACAAAAGGCCAATGTGCGCTTGTTGCATTAAGTTCATTTGGAGGTACCCATATCATATCTGCGTGAATCTGGCACTAATGACATTTCTGGACATACCAGATGCAGTCTATTTCCATAGTCATCCAAAAGTATCCGGCTCTGAGTATCTTCTTGGCTAGGACGAAAACATTCATATGTGGGCCGTAGGTTCCGGCGTGTATCTCTTCAAGCAGTTTGGAGGCTTCCTTGGCGTTGACACACTGTAATAGCCCTAGATCAGGAGTTCTTCTATCCAAAATTCCTCCGCTTTGGAAGAAATGGTTGGAAAACCTCCGAAGTGCACGTTTCTGAGTGTGATTTGCATGCTCTGGGTATTCTCTTTTGCCAAATATTCCCTGATATCATGCAACCATGGATTTCCATATGTTTCTTCTTCAACATGGGCACAGTAAGCCGGCTGATTATGGATTCTTACTAGAATGGGATCAATGAAGTTCTTGTCCAGGTGTTGTATCATGGAGGGCAAGGTGTCCAGTGCATCTGCGAACTCATTCTAAATTCTGGGGACATGTTGGAACTCTATCTTTGTGAACCTCTTCATCATCTCTTATACGTGATGCATATATGGTAGTATCTTAGTGTTCTTTGTTTCCCATTCTCCTTGTACCTGGTGTACTAACAGGTGTGAATTACCAATTACCAACAATTCCTGGATGTTCATATCGATAGCCAAATTGAGCCCTAGTATACAGGCTTCATACTCCGCCATATTATTGGTGCATGGAAACCTGAGTTTTACGGATAACGGGTAATGTTGACTGGTTTCTGACACCAAAACGACTCCTTTCAAATTTGCAGCTCCGTCGAAAAATATTCTCCAACCGTCGTAGTGTTCAGCAATATCTTCTCCTACGAACGATACTTCTTCATCATGAAAATACGTTTTCAGTGGTTCGTATTCTCCTCCTACAGGATTTTCTGAAAAATGATATGCTAATGTCTGTCCCTTAACTGCCTTCTGAGTTACATAGATGATGTCAAATTCACTCAACAATATTTTCCATTTGGCCAACTTTCATGTAGGCATAGGCTTCTGAAAGATGTACTTCAAATGATCCATCCTTGATATGAGATATGTGGTATAAGCACAAAAGTAGTGCCTCAATTTCTAGGCTATCCATGTTAGAGCACAAAAAGTGCGTTCTAGTAGAGAGTACCGTGATTCGTAGGGTGTGAACTTCTTGCTCTGATAATATATGTCCTGCTTTTTTCTCCCTATCTCGTCATGTTGTCCTAAGACACAATCGAAAGCCCCATCTAGTAGGAAAGATAGAGTAGTAGTGGTCTACCAGGTTCTGGCGGGACTAGGACTAGTGGTGTGGACAAGTATTCCTTGATTTTTTCAAAAGCCTTATGAAAATCTTCGGTCCAGCTGGTGGCAACATTCTTCTTTAACATTTAGAAAATCGGCTCACATATACCAGTTGATTGTGCTATGAAGCGGCTGATATAGTTGAGACGTGCAAGAAACTAATCACGTCCTTCTTGCTCTTTGGCAGTGGTAAATTCTGGATAGCCTTGACCTTTGACGGGTCTAACTCAATTCCTCGGCGACTGACAATGAACCCGAACAATTTTCCGGCAGGAACTCCAAAGGCATATTTCAGAGGATTCAGTTTTAGATTGTACTTCCGCAGCCGGTCAAAGAACTTTCTCAAATCTACTATGTGATCTTCGGCCTTCTTGGATTTGATGATGACATCATCCATATATACCTCTATCTCCTTGTGTATCATGTCATGGAAAATGGTTGTCATGACCCTCATGTAGGTGGCCCCAATATTCTTTAGACCAAACGACATCATTTGTAACAGTACACTCCCCATGGTGTGATGAACTCTGTTTTTTCTGCGTCTTCTTCATCCATCCAAATCTGATGATAACCCGCGAAACAATCTACAAAGGATTGGAGTTCATGCTTGGCGTAATTTTTGATCAAAATGTGTATATTTGGTAGTGGAAAATCATCTTTGGGACTCGCTCTGCTTAAATCCCGATAGTCGACACACACCCTAACACCCTGACTTTCCCGTCTTTCTTCGGAACCGGCACAATGTTGCCCAACCATGTGGGATATTAAACTACCATGAGGACCTTAGCTTTGATCTGCTTGTTCTTCCTTGATTCTTAGACTCATGTCTGGTTTGAACTTTCTAAGTTTCTGCTTTACTGGTGAACACATTGGATTGGTAGGTAGCTTGTGAGCCACAATGGATTTGCTCAACCTGGTCATATCGTCATACGACCATGCAAAAACATCCTCTTAATCTCTTAGGAAATGAGTGTATTCTTCCTTCTTTGATGGTGACAAGTGAATGCTTATGCGAGTTTCTTTGACGGTTTCAGAATCTCCCAAGTTGACTATCTCAGTTTCGTCCAGATTGGACTTAGGTTTGTTCTCAAAATTCTCAACTTCTTTGACAATTTCCTTAGGTATCACATCTTCTTCTTCTATCTCTTCCGAGTCACATCCTTATGTTGAGTTGTCTCATTACATGTCACAGTTATTGGTTCATCAAGATAAGAAATAGTAATGTTGTAGAGAGAAAGATATGAAAGATAGTAACAATAGAACATCAAGCCATTGATAAATATTAAAATGTAAAATAAAGCAATTTTAAATGACTTCAAACAATGTTTTCCAAAGCGAATTACTGAAAGGAAAGAAAAATATTTTTAAACAAAAATGCTCAAGAGGAATTGTTTACAAAATAAATGACACTAGCAACCATGCTACCCCGGGACTCGTCAGGCTGTGGATGGTGTGGCAGTCCAATTCCTGAGAACAACTCCCTTCTCCACAGTCTGGATGATGATGCCTTCTTCTTCCTCCTCCTCAACTATTACATTGCATTCTATGTCTTCCTCTTATAGAAATAAATTCCTCAAACCAGCTAGAACCTCATCTTCTTCGGATCCTCACATCATGTCAACTTGGTGGAAATATTGGTTCAGATGCGGTATTGGTTGCTCGAGAGGGTAGTAAGGACCACGCGATGGTGCCGACCAGTTCTGATACTCATGCCAGGTGTATTGATATCCCAGTCCAAAGATCGTGTCGTGACGTTTTAGCTGTATTGTCTAGGCAATACCTTGGAGATTCTTCCCGAGCCCTTTACCGGGTTCATACCCTTCCCACGCTAGTATGCTTTCTATTTTGCTGCTCAACCACTTGTCTTTCTCAATCGCATTGACGCTCTCGATGCGATGATAAGTCTCCCCACCTAATTTCCTTCTATTTTCCACTACCGGAAAATCTTGGTTGATATAAATGAGATTACTCCTGTCTCCATGAATGATCACCTCTTGATGATTCCATTCGAATATTACAGCCTTGTGCAAAGTAGAAGCAACATCCCCAACGGCATGTATCCAAGGTCGTCCCAACAATAAGTTGTACGGGGCGGATATGTCGAGTACTTGGAATTCGACATCAAACCAAGTCGGGCCCATTTGTAAGCAAAGATTGGTTTCCCCGATTGTGGCCCGTTGATACCCATCGAATGCCTTCACGTTCATAGTACTTGCTCGTATTTCATGCAAAAATTTACTCAATCTTTTCAAAGTTGTCAGCGGACAGATGTTGAGACTGGAACCTCTATCTATCAAGACCCAAACAATGAATTTATCCTCGCATTGTACCGTGATGTGCAACGCCATGTTTTGGTTTAATCCGTCTGGTGGCAATTCGTCTTCATGAAAAGTAATCTTGTGGCTCTCCAGTACTTGCCCTACTATGTTAGCCATTTCACCACTGGTAATATTGTTAGTCACATAGGCTTCGTTCAATACTTTCATCAAGACATTCCCATGTGCTTCAGAATTCTGCAGTAGTGATAAAATGGATATCTGAGCAGGAGTTTTGTTCAGATGGTCTACTACAGAATATTCTCTTGCTTGCACCTTTCTCCAAAGATCATCTAGTCCAGTCTCAATGATGGGCTGCTTGGAAGCAGCTTCTTCACTTGTTCCTCCCAAATTCTCGGGTGTGTAAACTCTACTAGTCCTGGTCATCCCTTGTGCTGCACCAGATTCTTCCATTTTTGCTTTTCCTTTCCTCTTGGCTTTTGCAACATAGTCAGGGTACAACATTGGACTTAAAGGACGGCATGGATGCTACCGTGACAGTGAAGGGTGTGGTCACTTCTACTTCAAACAGAGCAGGTGCAACTGTAGGTGTTGTTACTTCCACCTCGAACGGGGTTGGTGCGGATACTTCAACTTCGACTGGTGGCTGTATTTGTACCACGATAGGAGTGAGCGTGACCGCAGGTTTCTTTGGGTCATCCCCTTCTCGAATAAGCCCAATTGACCCTTCTGGGTCCCATTCTTCATCAGTTTCTATCACATTCACACCCTCGTCCCTGTGATCTGGGAGGGGATTGTGGCGGACGTAGGTGTAGCCTCTTTTTCTTGTATGACCTTGGTATCAATTAATGTCTATATCTTTTCTTTCATAGTGTGACATTTATCAATGGTGGGACCTTTCATGCCAGAGTGGTAGGCACATATTTTATTTGGATTGACCCATTGAGAAGAGCTGTCCGTGACAACAACGGGAATAAGGGTGACATATCCAGTAACTTTCAGTCTCTCATATAATTGATCGATAGGTTCAGCAATAGGGGTGTATTGCCTGGGCGGCCTGCAGTTGAAATTTGGTATGGGTTTCTGATAGTTTTGGCGGGCTGGCGGGGTGTGATACTATGCTGGCTGGGTGTTATAAGTGTGGTAGGCAGTGGCAGGTTGTGGATATCTGGGAGGTGAAGGCTGATATGTGGGTGGAGGTGTTTGGTATGTAAGAGGAGATTTTGGACCTTGGGATACCATCACGACCCCTACTTATTTCTTTTTGGATATGCCCCTTGACTGCAAAGCTTTATTCCTAGCATGTAATGCCTCAAAATTAGTTACCATTCCGCTCTTGATCTCTTCTTCAATCCTTTCCCCCAATTTGATGATGTCGGAGAATTTATGATTCTCGATAACCATTAACATTCATAATATTGTGGATCCTTGGCCCGGACGAAGAACTTGTTCATCTGCTCTTATTCCAACTCCGACCTTACTTTTGCAGCTTCTGATCTCCACCGAGTAGCATACTCGCAGAAAGTCTCTATTGGCTTCTTCTTGATATTCTGTATATAGAAGACGTCTGGTATATTCTCTGTATTAAACGTGAACCGTTCCATGAAATCCGATGCCATGCTTACCTAGATAACCCACTTCTTTGGATTTTGGCTGATGTACCACGATAGGGCGTCTCCAGTGAGGCTTCTTATGAACAGTTTCATGTGAATCCTTTCATCTTTTCCAACTTATACGAGCTTTTCAAAGTATTTCCTTAGATGCACCTTTGGGTCACCTATTTCGTCAAACATCTCGAACTTGGGAGGTTTGTAACCCTCCGGCAGTTCGACGTCCGGCTGAATACACAGATCTTCATAGTTTAAGCCCTCAATGCCTTTACCCCCTTCGACACCCTGGACTCGGCTTGTAAGCTTCTTAAGTTCCTCTGCCATATTCTTGATGAGCATGTCCTTCTCGGCAGATTTTAGTGTGTATGGGGTTTGTTGCGTGGGTGAGGTAGCATTTCTACGTATATGGGGTTACTTTGATGGATATCGGAGATTTGGGTGTAGTGGTGATTATTGGTTGAATTCTGCGGATCAGAGGTAGGTTGCAGTGTATTTTGAGGAGTATGGTAGGTAGTAGTTTGTGGATACTGAGTTGGAAGATGGTGGTGTTGAGGAGGAGTTGGTACTGGTGGAGGGTTAGGAATTTTAGGAGGTGTGGCGTATTGATGAGGTGCGGGAGGATTTTGTGTATGTTGGTTTGGTGTGTTTTGAGGAGGTACTGGGTTTTGGGCGTTCTATTGGTTAATATCTGGGACGTTTGAGGTGAGGGAGAGATTTTCCAACTTGCGGACCTACTCAAGTTACCCTTGCAATTCCAGTATTTTCTGCTCCAACCGTAGAACCAAATCATTATGTGCCGGAGTACTCCGACCATCTGAAGTTTCAACATTTTCCGCATGTGCATCATGATCTTTCCTGATACCACTCGTGTCATCCATCTTATCTTTTCTCTTACCTTTAGAATCACTTGGAGGAGGTGGAGGGCCTCTGGATCTGGTATGGTACAATGATGATGTAAGTATGCACGAACCAACCTTAGGGGATGGGAATAATCAAAACAAAGAAAAGCAAAAAGGTAAACAAGTCAGTAAGGATTTTGGAAGGATATTTGCTGTATTAAAACATGTATTGCAGAATTATAAATTCACGTCCTAATTTTGGGGACCTCATTGTGCCTGAGGTAGGCCTAGAGACACGTAGATTCGGAGAAACTTAATGCCGATAACTGCCTCATATCATTAATGTAATAAATCTATCAAACTTCTAAAATGACAATAATTAAAAGAGTTGCTAGTGGAATTTTCCTTATTACAATTAATTTCTTAAACGACTCTAGAAAACAAACAAACAACAATTTTATTCTATTTGGTCCCGGAGGGACCCTCTCCAAGCTTGGCCTTCTTGGCCCCATCGATCAGATTCCCCATGTCGTGCATGTCCAGCAGCAGATATGCCCTTGCTAGGTGTCCTCCTTCGTTGCCCTCTGCATTCTGACAATCCATGATCCTTTTCCTTATCTTCCCCTCAAGTTCAATCGGACCCTGCTCTAAGTACTCCAACCTCTCCGTTGATTTTGTAGCAATTTCCCTCCATTCATTGATTGATTCCATTTCTACCTTGTGTTGTTCCAAATGTCTGGCCTCAGACTTAAGGATTCTCTTGCGCAACCTCTTGTATTTTACCTGCGCTTCAACAACATCGTCTATGAATCTGTTTCCTCGATCAATCCTTGGCTCGACTTCTCCCACTATGTCATCATCCAACCATGATAGGTAGAAATACACATGACTGTCATGGTACCGATCCAGTTCGATGGTATCCTTCTCCACAATAATCTTCAAATGCCACATGTGTTGGGCCTCACACTTGAATGGAATGGCATCACCTTGAAAGTCTGCTTGGTAATGAACCATTTTGAAGACTCGAGGTATGACTTGTTTCTCCCATCATGTCTCATGACCCTGATAAGAGCATAAATATAGATACCCCTCAACCCTATCAACACTAAGTAAGGAAACATCCCTTAATCTGATGATGAATTCGCTTGTAGGAAACCACTCGATCATCCAATGGACCTTGTCATTAGTCAAAATGCTAAAGAAGTGTACCCAATCCACAGTGTTTTCCGGTTGTGCAAACCTGTCTGGGATGAAAGTCATTCTTTTTGGATGGTGAAAAGCTATATGGTCATTCCATGGTCGCCGTGGAAATTCCTGACGGTACTTTCCTTTTTGAAGATGCTCCAATAACCATATTTACAACAACAAATTACAACCCTCAAAATGTCTGAACCCCTTCTTGCAGCGGTCCAAGGCTTGGTATATCTCTGCCACGATCATTGGGACAATAGTGTAAGTTTTTCCCTCAATCCCTTACATTAAGGTCTTGGTGACCATAGCCAAACGAGTGTGAATCCTGTCTCCTTGAATTAGAAATACTATCATACCAAGAAAACAGACGATGAACACAAAAACCCGACGATGAGTCCAGCCCAGGGAAATGATGGCAAACTCATCATGATAGATACGGTAGGATGTGATGTGCCTATAACGCTCGTAAAGGAAGTCGAAAGGTTAGGACTTCTTCAGGCAGACTAACTTGTCATTCTTTCTAAGATCCATCATTTTCAGAAACCCCCTAGAAGTATGATTTTTCGGTACCAATAGACCAGGGATGTCCCAGGGTACCCCAGCAAAACCTCCTATTTCCTCCAGAAGGGGAGTCATATCTATATTACCGAAATGAATAATAGCCCTCTTTTCATCCCAGAACATAGTAGCGATGCCTCATTTATGCAAAACAAATAAAGTTAGCCTTTCCCCCTTCTGGGTTTGACTACTTACACATTAAAGATTAGCATATCGACATGTTTTCTCCAACTAATGCACATATCATGATCGTGCCCATTAGGATTATGGAAATATTGATGGGCTTTGGAAAAGGCTTTCCTTAGAGAGTCAACATTCTAACTCATGCTAGGTTTGGACATGATGCATGCACAATTAACATCAGATTAGGGTTTTCTATAGAAGTCTAGACTGGTACCCTCAAGCGGATAAATTGAGAGGGAAAGCCACGAAACCGTCGACTGCACCGCTGATTGACTAGTTTTACCGCAAATAAGTCTTTCCAAATTTAAAAAGGGTAATATAGGAAGAGCGCGGACACTCATCAAGTGCCTCTATGGTATTAATTGCGCACGAGTGGAATATGATGCAGAACATGTAATTATGCAAAAATAAAACAACACCTTGTCAAGTATTTTGCATGATGAAAGCGATAAATGCGGTATTTAATAAATGTAAAGATAGGAAAGAACGGAAAAAAGGAAGGAGTTAGTTCGTATAATGAAACAAATTATAATAAATCAACAAAAGGGTTAGGGATTGGGAAAGACATAAAGATTGAAGTCAGCAAATATGATTTGCATATTGTAACAAGATTAAAGGAAGAATCGCATGTAAAGGGGAAATAGGGAAGAGAGGTGTGCATGTAGCAAACAAACGATGACTTTAAGCATAAAATAATAAAGACACACTTATCGAGGGAGACTAATTCAAACAAATCAAGTTCATTATGGTAAGAGCCTAAGGAAATTCCCAGCAGAGTCGCCATGCTGTCGCGCCCTTTTTTCTCGTGAAATCGGGTTTCGACATTGACAACTCTTTTAAAAGGAAGGGTTATTAAAAGAGAGAGTCTCCACCTGAAGGATTAAGGTATGTTAGGGCACCTATTTGCAAATTACTCGGGTTTACTAGTTTGCGTCACCAAAGATCGGGTAAGGGTTCAAATTACCTCGAGGAGAAGGTGTTAGGCACTCCTCGAGGTCCTCAATGGTGGGTCCCGGCCGAACTCAAATCATGTGAATTAGTCTAAGAGAAAAGAAACAATGTGGACAAAGAAAGAATTATTTTAACAGGAATGGGGGGGGGGGGGGGTCCTAAGTTTTTAAGCCTAAAAGATCACCCCGTGCAACATAAATAATACTTTGTAACTTCCTCAGGATGGGGTGTTACTCATATTAATTCAGCGGGCACAAACTATCATCTCCTGCTACCCAGTTACTATCTTTAAGTTATTTACCTAAAGGGCTCTAATCAATTCTAAGTCGTACACTATGCGTGCACCGTACCATGCTTATGGCCCAGAAGGCAGTTGGACCTCTATTTCAGGGTGGTTCTAGACCTTAACTTAGGTTGCTCAAAAGTAGAAAACTAAGCGACATACAAAAACAATTAGGACTTTCAAATAGGAACAAGTATGGGCTCAAATTAGCCTCCGCATTTAAACAGCAAAGGCACACAAACTGATTAGCATTGACAGAGTTTATTGATTTGCAAAATCTTATAGGCAGGATATCTATGTGATAAAAAAAGTTTCTTAATGCGATTATTAGAACCTACATAGTTTGCCTACTAATTTTAGCATAATACAGTTAAGCCTACCAACTTGGTATCTAAGTGTTTTATGCGATAGTAAACAGTGACTAGTCACAGAAAAAAGCCCAGAATTATTTATTTTAGTCCTATAAGCATGTTTTCTAGTGAGGATAACAGCACAGTAAACATGCATAAATAACAACTAAATAGATTCAGGCGTTCGTTCTATGATTTGATCCAGTTTTAGGTCCTATAGGCATGATTTTTATAATAGGAACAATTTTAAATCCTATAGACATGATTTCTATGATCTGAATGAAACAGTATGCAAGCAAGAATTCACACACCATATTGGATCATACCATTTCTATAGGCATTGTAACGACCCAGACGGTCGTTTTATGTGTTGGGACTCCGTTCCCGTGAATGACTCCTTCCATAGCGACTACTCGTGCCTTATGAATTGTGTGGGCAGGTAGTTCGAGATTCAGAAGTGATTTGGCCAGTTCAGGAACACTTGGTTCCTGAAGGCTAGCCTATCTGGCTAATTTTTGGTTCCGAGCAGCATTTTGAGCAAACAACCTCAGAATCGAGTTCTGACAGCTCCAGCAGCTCCGGATGATGATTTTGGACTTTGGAGTGTGTTCGCCTCGGGTTTCTGATGACCCGGGAGTATTTCGGCACCTGAATTGGAATTCAAGATTTCATAAGATTTGGAATTCAGCTTGGAATTGGACCTCGTGATATCATGGTCCGAATTGAATTCCGGAACTGGCAATAGTTCTGTATAGTCATTTATGACTTGTTCGCAAAATTTGGGGTCATTCCGAGAAGTATAGACCCGTTCGGCGTATTGGTGAGCCATTGAAATTTTCTGGAAATCCTAAGTTTGATCTAAGGGGTTTTGGAGAGTGATTCTTGGGTTGAATGATGTTTTTAGTGTTCTGGGAGCTCAAGAAAGTCCGTCATGTGATTTGGGGCTTGTTGGTATAATTTGTCTAGGGCTCGGGTGGGCCCAGGGGTCTCCCGGACCCCGATCAGGGTCAAAAACCAGCAAAACTCATAGCTGGTGGGGATTTACTGGTGTGACCGTACCTGCGGTCCATGAGCCGCAGGCGCGAGGTTCGCACCAACGGACCCTTCGCAGGTGCGGCTCCAGCCGCAGGGGCGACCCCTCTTCTCGCAGGCGCGGTTTCTTCAGGCGTGGACAAAGGCCCGCAGGCGCGACCTATCCCAGGGCCAGGCCAATCGCAGGTGCGACCAATTTCTCGCAGGTGCGAGTCCGCACCTGCGATCCAAAGTCCGCAGGTGCGGGAATTTCCCCCAGTGCCCAGGCCTCTTCCGCAGGAGCAGCCAATTTACCGCATGTGCTATTCTGCACCTGCGATCCAAAGTCCGCAGGTGCGGGAATTTCCCCCAGTGCCCAGGCCTCTTCCGCAGGAGCAGCCAATTTACCGCATGTGCTATTCTGCACCTGCGATCCAAAGGTCGCAGGTGCGGAAACTGCTGGGCAGTCTTATTAAAAAGCCCAAGTCGTGAATTCTTTTCTCAAAAATCATATTTCCTCCATTGTTGACGAC
>ML243450.1:7441-26043 GCA_005239495.1 Nicotiana undulata
CCCCCCCCCCCCCCCCCCACTCACACACGCAAAAAAAAAATACTTTTTTTTGTAATTTTTAAATTTCTGTTGTTTCCCCACTGCCCCTCCCCCCATCCCCCCTCCCTCCCCACCCACAATTTTTTTTTATAATTTCAAATTTCTATTTTTTCGTTTTTCTACACACACCCCTCCTCCCCCTCGGAGTTTTTTTATATATATATATTTCAGTTTTAGTTTTTTCATCTTTCGATTTACAGGTTCAAAATTTTACAAGTTCCAAAGTTATGAGTTCGGAGTTTTTTGTGTTTGGAAGTTTACGGGTTTAGAAATTATAAAGTTTACGGGTTCAAAATTTCGGGGTTCGGAAGTTTATGAAGTATGTGGGTTCGGAAGGTTGTTGGTTCGAATGTTTATGATTTCATGTTTATTATATGTAAATTATTTATGAATACTCTTGAGAAGTTATTTTCCTTAATTTGCGTACCGAAAAATGAATAAGATTACTATTGTTTTTCAAGAAAATTGGAAAATATTTTCCACAGAAAACATTTTCCGTTATACCAAACACACCCATAAACTCAAAAGAATATTTCCAATTGTTTGGAACAACACCCAATCAAAACAAATAATAGTTTTTGAAAACCTAAATTCGAATTCAAAGCTTTGAAACTTTTTAATGGCTGTCCATGGTGGATAATCAAACACCTTCAAAATTTATTGATTGTGAATTTTAATTCGAACACCAACAGTGCAACATGAAAGAAAATTGCTAAGTTAAAACTTTGTATTAAAACAATTGAAATTCACTGATAAAAAAGAGGATAAAAACATAAACGAGGGAAGAAAAATTGGAGAAAGAATAGAGAAGGAGAGAAAGAGTAAGAGAGAGAGAGAGATAGGGAGATAGAAAGAGAGACAGGGAGAGAGAAAGAGAGAGATAGGGAGATAGAAAGAGAGACATGGAGAGAGAAAGAGAGAGATAGGGAGATAGAAAGAGAGACAGGGAGAGAGAAAGAGAGATCATGGATAGGGAAATATTTGGGATTTCTCATTTAATTCCTAATATGAAGGGATACTCATTAATACTAATTTGTATATAATTGGTAATTAAATTGTATATGCCCGTGTAATTACATTAAAACTTGATTAGGGATGGTAAATAAGTGTCATATATAGTATTGGAAAGAAAAAATCCTTTCAAAATATATTCACAATTTGTATTTAAAGATTAGTCAATTCGCCCAAACTTCAGGACTAAGTATCCTGGATCCTAAATTTTTGAGCTACTAATTTAAAATTCAAACTTAGTGTCCTAAATTTTTGAACTACTAATTTGAAATTCAGGACTCTTGAATTTTTGAACTGCTAATTTAAATTCGGACTAAGTTACCTAGGCACTTGCTGAACTAGAGCCTAGAGCTACTAATGTCGTAATACCTGCCAATCACTACAAGAATTTGAATTTTTAGTGGCAACTTATAGCGGCAACCCCATAAGTTGCTACAATATTTATAGCATTAACAGCGACATTAAAAGTCGCTACAAAAGATAAATATTTAGCAGCGACTTTTTTGAGGTCGCCACTAATGTTGCTGAAATTTTAAGTCCCGCTAAAAAAGTTATTTTGGCTCCATATTATTTGTGGCGACTTTTAACTTGTCACCGCTAAATCTAATTAGGAGCGACTTGGTCGCTGGTAAAACCTAGAAATTTTTATTTAAAAATAATAACAAAAAAAACCCTCACATATACTAATTAATTAAAATACCCGAAACTAAACACACTCAAACCTTCCTCTCTCTAGAAATCCCTCCACCCTCTCTCTAAACTCACTCTCTGCTAAATTTTTCCCAAATATGAATCACAATAACGATTCATATAGCATAATTAGCTGAAACTCATGGATCTCGCTGGAATGGCGCTGGAAGGAGATAAAGATTTCGAAGATTGATAGGTTTTTCCCCCTCCTCTGTAAGTGTTCAAATCCCTAATATTTTCCTCTTTCTTTTAGGAACGAAAATCTCATAAAGTTGTTGTTCAAATCCATACTTTCAACACGAACGAAAATCTGGAAATTTCACTATAATTTTCGACTAAAATCTGTAAGTGTCACTAAAATTTTCGACTAAAATCTGTAAGTGTCATTAAAATATTGCACGACCCAATCTTAATCCGGGTCGCGATGGCGCCCAACAGCTGGGTTAGGCAAGCCGATATAATTTTCACTAAGTGATTCCTTTCCCATTCAATCAAACAAGTCAATGGTTACCAGTTTATAACAACTAACATGATACTAGTCCTGAGTGAAGGTAAAATCATAGTAGATACAAGGCCGAAATAAAACATATACATAGATATACATCCTAAAACCCCAAAAATATATATCGGGTGTGTGTCAGGAACTAGTGTCACGAGTGTCACGGGCAAATACTGAATAT
Organism: Nicotiana undulata; assembly: GCA_005239495.1. NCBI lineage: Eukaryota > Viridiplantae > Streptophyta > Magnoliopsida > Solanales > Solanaceae > Nicotiana > Nicotiana undulata. Next base: position 9,862 of record ML243450.1, read on the forward strand.
ACAATGACTACAACATATACAGGGTCCCAGTCTGAATGAAATAAACAGAGAGCATAACAAAAGAAACTCCAGGGTGCTGCTAGGAAGTCGCCAGGAAAACAGCTCACCGTGAAGTATGACCACGCTATCAATATCTGGCACCGGCCTGAAAATCAGATGGACCAGCCTCCGGACATGTATAGTCAAGTACAGAAAAGGAAAAAAAGTGCAGCATGAGTATATATATATATAAATATGTACCCAGTGAGTATCCCGTCTAATCTCGAAGAAGTAGTGACGAGAGGTCGACTNCTGGTAGTCTCAATCTCGCTGTGGCGTACGGCCCGATCCCATCCTGGTAGTCTCAATCTTGCCGTGGCGTATGGGCCGATCCCACCTTGGTAGTCTCGATCTCGCCGTGGCGTACGATCCCACCCTGGTAGTCTCAATCTCGTCGTGGCGTACGGCCCGATCCCATAATATAATCAATCATCACTCTGCCGTGATTCTCTTATCACACTTAAATCAAGCCAGGTATCACAACATTCAAAGACAACAATACCAATCACACAAGTATACAAGTCATGTCTATGCCACAACAGGGGAAAACAATGAGCATGTTGTGTCCTAGCTACCCGGACGAAGCAGTAATATCCACTACGTACGGACTCTCGTCACTCGGTGCGTACGTAGCCCCCAAACAAGATCACATAGCAAACAAGGTTACCTAGAGGGACAATTTCCCTCTTACGAGGTTAGAAAGGAGACTCACCTCGATAAAAGCACTCCTCGGACCAAGGACCGGATCAAAATATGCGCCCGAAATTCTGAAACTACCCTCGACGGCTCACAGCTAGCCAAACATAGCATAATTGAATCAATTTATGCTCCAAGAATAAGAATTAACAAGAAATCCCAAAATATAGTATTCTTGAAGGTTTTTGAAATTTCGACCCCGGGCCCACGCGTTCGGATTTTGAAAATTCTCGAAGGAATGAATTACCCGAAGCCCAAGGATCGTAATTACATAATTTATTTAGGAGTTCATGGCTAAAAAGGGATAATTCACTAATTATCAAAGCCCTAGGAATTTCTACCAAATTTCATGATTTTTGTTTCTTTTAGGAATTAACCCGCTAAATTCCATGCATAATCGTGAGAAATAGGAGAGAATTGCTTACCTCTTCAGTGGGTGGTTGTGGGAGGTGTTCTTCAACCTTGGGTGCTCTCTAATGGAGGTAAAAGATGACTAATGAGGAAGACAACTCGTAATTGAGCATTTAAATACTGCCCAGGAAAACCTTCAATGCGATCGCGACATCAGGCATGCGATCGTAGAGACCAAGTTGCCGGACCACTGCGATCGCGACTGGAGGTCTGCGATCGCGGAGAAAAAATGGTCTTGGGCCCCAAACGACGCTATGCGATCGCATAGATGGGGCCTGCGATCGCGGAGAGTGAGGAGTTAGGCTTATGCGATCGCATGAGTGAGGTTTGCGATCGCAGAAGGTGGGGGAAGAGACTTATGCGATCGCAGGGTGATGTCTGCAATCGCAGAGAACAAAATTTAGCCCAGAAGAAATCCCTCTCTGCGATCGCAATTATCCCTCTGCGATCGCAGAGAAGGAAACCAGACAGGAATTTTCTGGTTTTTCTAACTTAGGTCCTGGGGGTCTAAAACACACGCGAGCCCCCCGGGACCCTGTCCAAAATCATCGGCAAGTCTGTATTCATGATACGGACTCGCTCGAACTTCCGGAACATGAAAAACAACAACGGAACTCAGAATCAAACCCCAAAACCAAATTAGTCAAACTTAAGAACTTTGAAATTCTAGAATTCATTACATTACGTCGGACGGGTCTATACTACTCGGAATGACCCCAAATTTTGTAGACAAGTCATAAATGACTATTCGGAACTATTGCCGGTCCCGGAATTCCATTCGGACCCCGATAGCATGAAGTCCCATTCCAGGCCAAATTCTAAACTTAAGGAAATCCTGATTTCCATTTCGGGCGCTGAAACGCTCCCGGGTCATCAGAAACCCGAGACGAACATACGCCCAAGTCCAAAATCATCATACGGAGCTACTGGAGCTATCAGAACTCGATTCCGAGGTCGTTTGCTCAAAATGTTGACCGAAGTCAAACTTGGCCAAATAGGCCAGCCTTAAGGAACCAAGTGTTCCTAAACCATCCAAATCATTCCCAAATCCCGGACCACCCGATCTCGCAAGTCGTAAAGCACGAATAGCCGCTATGGAAGGTTTCATTTAAGGAAACGGGACCCTGATACGCAAAACGATTGGCTGGGTCGTTACAAATTAATTAAAATACCCGAAACTGAACGCACCCAAACCTTCCTCTCTCTAGAAATCCCTCCACCCTCTCTCTAAACTCACTCTCTCCTAAAATTTTCCCAAATATGAATCACAATAATGATTCATATAGCATAATTAGCTGAAACTCATGGATCTCGCTGGAATGGCGCTGGAAGGAGATAAAGATTTCGAAGATTGATAGGTTTTTCCCCCTCCTCTGTAAGTGTTCAAATCCCTAATCTTTTCCTCTTTCTTTTAGGAACGAAAATCTCATAAAGTTGTTGTTCAAATCCATACTTTCAACACGAACGAAAATCTGGAAATTTCACTAAAATTTTCGACTAAAATCTATAAGTGTCACTAAAATTTTCGACTAAAATCTGTAAGTGTCATTAAAATATTGCAACGATTTGGGAACTAAATTTTTAACTTAGGTCATTGCTGTGTATAGGGGGGAAAAGCATCAAAAAAGAAACAATATGGCAAAAGTTTTAACATGCAGTTAGGGATTATTGTTATTTCAGTGATTTTACATTTTCATTCTTAGATTTCATCTCTAATTTCTCTTAACCATTTGATAATCTACAGGAATACAAAAAAACACTACGCAGAAAGACTCATTTGAGGCCTATTTGGTGTTGTTGTTGTTGATTTTCAGTCTTGAAAGAACTCGACTATCTTAGTTTGGGTAAGTTAAAAGCTTCTTGTTTAGAGACCTATTGTATGTTGGTATTTCATTCTATGTTTTTTCATTTATGTCTATATGCCTAAATCAAGATCAGGATATGCCATGGCCTTGTAGTTAAGAGCTTTACATGCTTTATCGAGTATTGTTTGCAAATACTAGCCCTGTGCTTCAATACGAAGCTGGACATGGCGTTGTACCTACTTTGATAAACCAAAAAAACTTTTGTTTGATTATAATGACATACCATAAACTAACCATCATATAAGAACTTATCAAGAGATGTTACATTTGGTCCAAGTTGAAAAAGTATGTCGCACTTCAATTAATAGTTAATCGTGATAAGCCTTCTAGAAAAGAATGTGCAGACTTGACCGAAAGGGGACAATATCACACCATGATAAGTGTTTAATTGGGTTGCATTAGCCCAATAGGAAGTTAAACACATAATTACAAACACTAAAATTTGAGCAAGAAGAGGGAAAAGGGACCAACCTCTAGCTACTCATGTAGTCTTCGCTGAACTTCCATCTGTACTCGAAAAGCCTCGGTAACTTGGTACCCATTGCTGAAAAGATTTAAAAACATATAAAATTGATGCAAACCATACAAAACCTGTTCCAAACAAGAACTTCTGATAACAGTACATACTCATTTACATCATGGGTGACTACTCAATGGATGACTATTGTATAGGTTGTGGTACAGTTACAGTAGTACAGTCTCTTAGACTATATCACCTATTTTACTCATCACTGGTAATTGGTAAATTCAACACATTGAAGGTTCTGATGGCATGTAATATGTGTTTCTGCAATTCTGTATCCCGTGCATAATAAAGTTGTACTTCCAGATTAGATTGTTATACTGTCATGTTTAGCTTCTTTGCTATGGGTTACACTTTTGATTAATATATCCAATGAAGTAACTTCTTCCTAGCTGATATGTTTCGGTGGTCTTGATCTTTAATTACTCCTCCATTTTATACAAGGCATATATATGTTACTTTTAAATTTGAAGTTTGGAAAATGCATGAAGTACTGTTGATGTTGTTGATGTTGTTGCTACAATAATATGTTGCTAATATGTTTTTCTGGGGAAATTTTGCATCCACAATTAATAGAAGTCAGCAAATGACTAGAATTTACCTCCTAAAAGAAGTGTATGTCTATAATTTACCTCCTTAGTGATAGACCAATTTCCTCTTTAAATCAAATACTGAAACACTGAAAAGATTGAAGAGAGAATAAATGGAAAACAGTGAAAACCTTTTGTGCTCCTGACAGTTTTAGGTATTTTTCTTGGTGCTTTGTTTTGCTTATATTAAGATTTTATGTTTCCAATGACACTTCTAAAGGAACTAATTATATAATACTTAATTACCAAGAAAAATTTATATAATACTTCATTTGTTGTGTTTAGTTATGCTCGATCTTTTCTAGAAAATAATTCAGCAATTGTGCAAAGGCTGACATGTTATACGTTCTGTTTATTTTCCCCTTTCCCCTGTTACTTTTTTGGGTGATCTAAGTGAAACAAGCCAAAGCTAAAGAAAAAGTTTTTTCATTCTTTTAATGGAAAAGGTAATGAAAGAGTTAGCATTCTGATAGTAACTTTGTAGTTAAATTTATTGTTTGTTTTAGCTCTATGTGCCATTTACACTATCCCTAAACCAAGCAAGTTTCCTCTCATCCTTTGTCTCCCATAGGAAGTGGATGGCTCAATTCTGCTAATGCTCTTCTACAATGCTGGATCATTGTTTCTTGAATCTTGCCTCAGACTATATTGTTTGACTTAATTATATGAACTCATACTCAATAACTTCTGATTTCTGCCAAAGAACGCGGATGCATTTGTTTCTCCTCTTCAGGTTTTATAGTCTTTGCTTTTTTGATGAAGTAAGGTTTTATAGTCTATGTTATGCAATTACTTATTGTGCTTCTCCTAGAGGTATCAAATTAATTTTCATTGGGTCAAAGATCAGTCACCGTTATTGAATAACATCGCAAAATTTTATTATTTTTGGATTTAACGGAAATTACCAGACAGTTTATGTAACCATTACAACTTCAATGTCCCTCGCCTTCATATTTCTCTGGTATATGTTAGTTATTATATATATTTTGATTATTATAATCCTTCCACTTTTAATTAGTAAACTAATTTATTTATTTTTTAAAATAATATGATGGATAAAAGTTGGTTGAATATAAGAAATAGAGCCGACCAAAGGTATAGAGATGGAGTAGATAACTTTCTTAATTGGGAATTCAGTCAACCAACGGTGAACACTATAATTGTGCATTGCTCTCCGGAGGCTGAAAATTGTGCAAGTTAGTTTCTATTTTTTGTTGTTTTGTGAAAATTATTATTTACTGATTGAGTGGAGCTACTAATGAACAATAGTATTCTTTTACTTTGCAGTTTCTTCCAGCAATAAAAAAAGAGGAAGAGGAAAATACAAATCTAAAAGTTTAGAAGTAAAAACTAAGTATGGTCGCAAAATCAAAATTATGATTCCAGATGACATCGATAGAGCAGTAGGTTCTGGGGCTAGAGATATTGTTAATTACTATGGTTTGATCATGAGGAGCACTATATCATTCCAAGATGGAAATTGGCAGAAAATAGTTCTGAAACACGGATAAGTAATGTGGTTAAAGGTCAAGGTAATAACCTGCTTTTAATATTGTATTGACTTTAAGTTGCAAGGTTTATTTATGTGGTTATTAATTGAATATAAGGTTACATTTATTGTCATGATAAATTTGATGTTCGCAGCGGGTTGCCAGAGCATAGGTTTCAGGCCTTTGTAATTAGCACTATGCAGAGGCTTTTTAGAGCATGGAAAGCTCGACTTAGCATGTTGTACTCTAAGTGCAATACTAATGAAGAAAGATTGTCTCATCGACTTGAAGATGTTGAGCTTGAGGACTGAAAATACCTTATACAATATTTTGGAAGTCCGGAATTTAAGGTATTAACTTAATACTTGAAGATTGCCTCTTTGAATGGTGCTTTATTATCTGTTTACTTACAGGTTGTAAGTGAGAGGAACAAAAGAAATAGAAAAAAGCAAGTAACTAAGCATACTTGTGGTACAAGGTCTTTTGCAGAAGTAGAGGAATCTACGATAAAAATATATTTAGTCCCCTACTATCACATGTGCTTCTTTGTTATTCACATATTTATATATTTGCTTGTATATTTTTTTCCTGGAACTAATTGCAGAGAAATCCTATTACTGAAGAATTGGACACACCAGATAAAGTTTGGGAGATAAAACATACACGCAAGGATGATAAAGGCGAATTGGTGTGGGTGGATTCACAGTCCCAGCAAATTCATGTAATTATCTGAAAACGCTTATAAAGTTTTCTTCTGTTTCTGTAAGTTTCATTTAATATGTTTTATTATATTTTGATTTAAATGATTATGCATAAATGCAGGGTCAACTACAGGAAGTTGTCACTCAGCAACAATCTGGGGAAATCGAGCATCCCATGACTAGAGATGAGATTCTATCCTCCGTTCTTGGTGAGAGAACATGCTATGTTCGTGGAAAAGAATACGAAAAGAAGCCTCCTAGAAAGAGTAACATTTAGCAGGCAAACATAGAGGCTAGCGTGTCTTCTGCTATTGACATTGTGCTTCAAGAGATGTAAGCACAGATGCAAGCCGAGATGGATAGGAAGTTGCAAGAAGAACGTGAACAAATGGATGCTGAGTTGCGAAGAAATATGGAAATTGAGTTGGAAAGGAAGTTGGCAGAGGAGCGTCAACATGCAAAGGCAGAAGTAGACAAGAGGATCTCTCTAGAAGTGGACAAAAAGATGCAGGAATAATTTGCTAGTTTCTTGGCCAACAACAACAGGTACTTGCTCCACTCCTTTATGAAGAGTAGCTTATTCTTTTGTTAGTGTAGTTTTCTGTTTGTTCAATATTTTACAGTACATGTCATTTTTAGTACAACTCCTTCTAAGCCTACCACATTGTATTAAAATAGCATCCACCTCTTCTTTAGTTCAACTTGAAGCCCTTACTGGAGCTGACACCACAATCTCATTCTCTTTGCTTGCTCCATTGTTGTTGTTACCATTTTTACCATTAAATCTAACCATATATTACAAATCGTTCCAAATTGAACAACTGATTTTCTTGCCTATCTTGACCTACTTTTTATCAATCAGGTATTCTCAACAATGTCAATATATGTTAAAAAATTTTGATGACATTTGTCACTTTAGTGCTTGATTAATTAATATTGCAGTTGTTATCAAATAGCCCAAGAAAAATCAATCATTCTGAACTGCGGCCTTGTCGTGAATTTGAACTTCTCAATGACATTTCTCCGTTTACTTCCAAATATCAGAGACCAGTCCATATGGTTGTATTATCATGTCTTTGTACAATTATATTGACATTTATATCATCTGCTTATTGTCTCAGCTATGCATGCAATATGTTTATGTGTTTTGTCTAAACTGATTGGAACTGAAACATAGATCCACCTACCTAGTTGTTGTAGAAAGCTCCTTTTTCGCTACAGAGATGACTTTGAAGTTCACATATCTCTTACATAAATTAAGTCTTTACTCTTTAGAGAGATACTATACATGACCATTACAAACTGCACCAACAACTTTCTTGCAGTTTCTTGGAGAATTACAAATGCATATACTATTTTTTGAAGTACTCTTTTTGCTCAAACAACTCCCCATGATAAATGATTTGCATACATGAACAGTAGCTTTCCTTTGACATAGATTGAAAATTCTTAGAATTTTGATAGTAGTTTGATATAACAAATCTCATTATGTTCCTTATCTATATTACTTTTGTCTAACAGGGACAAGGCACTTAAACAGTGGTTCAAGGATGGTGTCAAGCAAGAAGCAATTACAAGGCACTTAATATTTTGTCTTTTTTGGGATATGTATGCGTACAATTACAATGCACAATGAAGTGTCGGGTAGTATATATGTAATTGACTTTTTAGTAATGATATTTATAATATTCGGCTTGAGAAATTCTTTTGGTGTTTGTCAAACATTATTGGTTGCATATTGATAGCCTATTGATATGAATATCTCTATATAATTTTGGTCGTTATAATTGATGAGAAAATAAGTTTTAGTGGCGATATAGTCTTGTCAAAAAATTAGTAATCGTTGCGATATAAAAGTTGCCACTGTAGATTTATTTCTTTTGCAGCGACTTTAGTTGCTACAAAAAACATTGTAGCTTTCATGGTTAAATATTGTGTGGCAACTTTAGTCGCTACTAAAGGACATTTATAGTGGCGAAATAATCTTGCCACTGAACATTAATATTTTTTGTGGCGATGTCCTTCACTGCTACGGGTGAATATATAGTGGCGACATAATCTTGCCACTAAACGTTAATTTTTTGTGTGGTGATTCTAGTCGTTGTTAAAGGTGTATATATAGTGGCGACTCATCAAATATTTGCTCGTTTGGAATAATTTTTTGTAGCAGTTTTTCCAACCTTTTGTGGCAACTATGTCGCCACAAAATATGATCTTTTAGCGGCAACTTTTTATGTCGCCGCAAATAACCTTCAGCTACGGTTTTGTGTGTGGCAATACACAAGTCGCCACTAATGATCTATACCAGCGACAAAAGGGGATTTTGTAGCGACTTTAATCGCCACAGTAAGGTGGATTTCTTGTAGTGAATGCTTCTTCTGCTCATACTTCCAGGGTCTTGTGTATGCACGCTAAATAGCCTTCTATTCAAGTTCTAGTTGAATGGTAAGAATGTCGGTTTCAACAGTTCAACTCCTTGCTCAATCGGTTAATGTTTAAATTAGCACCTTACGCCTCGTTGACTAGTACAAGTTGTAGGAATTCGTCATCCTCTAAAACTAAGTAGAAAACTTAGGCCATTTTTTACAAGTCTAGTTACTTCTATTCTATTTTAGTGAGTCAACATATATAGTACTTTATATTACAAAAAATAAGCACAGATAAGCAGCTAAGTACTCCATCTTGTCCAGTTCAAGTGCTCCAAAGGAATTAGGCTAAATATATGGACATCCCCTTAAAATTGTCACCATTTTTCAGTTAAACATCTCAAATGAGGTATTTATCGGAAGGAGAACCTTGGAGAAACGGTCAAGTTGTCTCCGTGTGACCTATAGGTCACGAGTTCGAGCCGTGAAATCAGACACTGATGTTTGCATTAAGGTAGGATGGTTACATCACACTGTTGGAAAAAATTACCCCCACAAAAATAATATTCACGGTTTACAACTGTAATAAATGCGAATTACTAAAATATAGTAACCAATGACAATAATAAGAGAAACAAAGGCACCGAGATTTTTACGTGAAAATTCCTTCTGAATAAGGGAAAAACCACGGCCCGAGATGAGCAACTAATATCACTATAGCAAGGAATTTTACACTTTGTAAGCCCAAGTAAAAATACTCTAAAAAGCACTATAACACTCAAAAGAAATTACTCTCTTTTGATATTCTCACCTCACTACAATATCGCTCACACACTCTATTTTTTCATAGACTATTTTCTTATACCATGTTTGTGATGCCTCACTCTTTCTTTCTCTCTTTGTTGTGTGTTTTACATTTGACTCAGGAGCTCTCTATTTATAGAGATTAAATGCTCCTGCAGATGCCATCAGTGACGCCAAATGAAAGATAGAAACTTCAAACTCTTCAATGTGAACAAATCAAAAACGTCGGCTGCCAAATCTATAAAAGACTGCTGATATTAGAAGTCTTTATCAAAGGAAGGAAAATATCTTCCTTAAATCATGGGATGGACACATCAAATCTCCCCTTCTAGTTCCATGCATCTGAAGGAGGTATCTCCAGTTTTTCATATAGAGTTCATGCCGACAAGTTCTTTGCATAGCTCAAACTTGTCTCTTGGTCTTACCTTGGTCAACATATCCGTGGGATTTTCACTCGTGTGAATCTTCTTGACCTGCAAAGATTCATTCCCCACTGGCTCACGAATCCAAGGATATCTCACATCAATATGCTTTGTTCTTGCATGGTACATGGAAATCTTGCTCGAGTCTATTGCACTTTGACTATCACAATAGACAACATACTCCTTCTGATACAAGTCAAGCTCTTGAAGGAACCGTTTAAGACATATCATCTCCTTGCTAGCTTCAGTAGCGACAGTGTACTCTGCTTCAGTTGTAGAGAGTGTGACACACTTCTGCAACCTTGATTTCCATGATATAACTCCCCCTTAAAAAGTAAACAAATATCTAGTAGTGGATTTTCTATTATCAATGTCACCTACCATATCAGCGTCTGTATATCCCTTCAAGATTGGATTAGATCTTCCAAAAGACAAGCATTCATCCGAGGTTCCTTTTAGATACCTGAGTATCCACTTTACAACTTTCCAATGTTCTTTCTCAGTATTGTCAAGAAACATGCTAACGACACCGGCATCATCGGTCCAGTATATATCATTGCATACATTAAGCTCCCGACGGGAGAGGAATATGGAACTTTATCCAGGCTTTCTTTATCATTCTTCGTTGTAGGACACATTTTTTGATCAACTTCATATACCATCAAGAGACGTGCTAAATGATTTAGCACTCATCATGTTGAAGGGTTTAAGAACACGTTCAATGTGCTTTGTTTGTGACAACAACAACTTTCGATTTGTCCTATCTCGGACAATATCCATTCCTAGAATTTGTCGTGCTGGACCCAAGTCTTTCATGTCAAATGACTTGGACAAATCTTCCTTCAACTTGGAAATCAACTTATTGTCCTATCCTACAACCAGCATGTCATCCACATATAATAACAAGATGATAAAGTTATTGCTAGAGAACTTCTTAAAATATACACATGGATCTAAAAAGGTCTTTGTGTACGTTTGACTTCTCATGAACGAGTCAAACTTTTTGTACCACTACCTTGGCGCTTGTTTCAACCCATAAAGAGTTTTTTCAACGTGCACACTATTTACCTTTACTTCAAAACTTTCTGGTTGCTCCATATAGATCTCTTCTTCCAAATCTCTATGAAAAAATGCAATTTTCACGTCCAACTGCTCCATTTCAAGATCTAGGCTAGCTTCCAAGCTCAAGATTGTTTGAATGGAAGTCATTTTGACAACAGGTGAAAAGTTTTCAACAAAATCAATATCTTTCTTATGTTCAAAACCTTTTACCACCAATCGAGCTTTGTATCTGTGATGACCCAAGGGGTCATTTTATGAAATTAGACTTCGTTCCATGCTTAAAAGCCATAAAAATACTAAAATTAAATACCTTGATTTGCGTGCACAATCTGGGCGTAAAACCGGAAAGCTTTTATGTGAAAATATGGGAAATAGTGATTTTTAGAATTTAAATTTGATAAAAGTTGACTTTGGTCAACATTTTGAGTAAACGGACCCGGATATGTGTTCCGACGATCCCGGGAGTCCGCAGTAAAATATGGGACTCGGGCGTATGCCCGAAAATGGATTCCGAGGTCCCAAGCCTTAGAAAGAAATTTTTGAAAGAAATTGTTTTGCTGAAATTAAAGAAAGGAAATAATGCTAAAAATCATTGATATCGGGTCCGTATTTTGGTTCTGGAGCCCGGAACAGCTTCGTTATGATATTTAGGGATTGACTATGAAATTTGGTGAAAAACGGAGTTCGTTTGACGTGATTCGGACATCCGGTTGAGAAATTATGAACTTTAAGAGTTTTTGATGAAAATGATGAGTTTTGAGGTTTAATTCATAGATATACATGTTATTTTCATGATTTTATCGCACGAACAAGTCCGTATGATATTTTTAGACTTGCGTGCATGATTTGTTTGGAGCCCCGAGGGCTCGCGTGAGTTTCGGGTAGGCCACGAGATGTTTTTGCACTTGAAAGAATTGCTGGTTTTAAGTTTTCTTGTGTCCAGGTAATTGCTCTGTGCGATCGCATAGGAAACTCCGCGATAGCACAGAGTAAAAATATTAGGCCCTGTGAGTACCCTGTGCGAACGCAGATCAGTGGTTGCGATCGCGGAGCACAGCCTGGCCAAGCTGTGCGATCGCACCTCCTTCAGTGCAAACGCACTGAGCAAAATCAAGCCTGGAGGAGGGGAGGTCAAATACCCTGTGCGATTGCATCCCTCCCCCTACGATAGCACTGACCAAAAATCCCTTACACTGTGCGATCACACCTCTTTATCCGCGATCGCACAGTTACCCAGCACAGCTATTATAAATACCTTTTAAAAATCAGGCAGACCTTCTTCTTCACCAAAATTTCGAGGTTTTCAGCCCTAAACACGATTTACTTCCACAATCTTCATCCCCAAGTCATAGGTAATCAATTCTAAACTTTGTTCTTTCAATTTCTTATTATTTTGCATCACTTTTAAAGCAAAAACAAAGAATTTTCATGGTAAAAATCTAGGATTTGGGTAAAATTAGGGAGTTTTGTAAAAATCGAATTTTTATATCAAATTAAGGTCGGATTTCAAAACTAATAGCATATTTGGGTTTGTGGGTGAATGGGTAAATCTAATTTGGTCCGAACCCCGAGTTTAGACCAAGCGGGCCCGGGGTCGGGTTTTCACTTTTTTGAGAAAACTTAGAAAAAATTATATTTTTCAATAAAGTTAGTTCCTTTAGCATTAGTTAATGATATTAAGTTAATTTTGATTAGATTCGAGCAAGTTAGAGGTGAATTCAAAGGGAAAAGCAATAATTGAGCAGTGAGTGGCCTGCAGAATTGAGGTAAGTGTTTGGCCTAACTTTAGCTTGAGGGAATAGGACTCCCCACTTGTTTTTTATGTGAATTGCATGGGCATGGTGTATAGGTGTGGTGAAGAGTATCTATGCACCACCCAAAGTGTTTGCTAAAAATATAATCCCATTTCCCGTTTCCCACTTATTTGATTATTGTCTTAACTGTTACATGTTCATTATTGTTTGTATGACTATTTGGCCTTGTTGAATTGTTGTTAGTATTGTTGTGACTATTTAGAAAGAGTATTGGTTGTTTGAGCTGGTTTTCTCGTGATATAAATATGGCTGAGAGGTTTGGTATTGTTTTATGGAATAAATGTATATATTTTGATATTCTTGTTGGTTTCTTGGTTGAGAGGTAATTGATGAAGTTATGAGAAAAATGCAGTTTATTATTTATAATTGTTGAAATAAAAGTATTGTGAAAGGTTTGGCCTAATTTGTGAAAAATTTGAATAAACTGATATGATATGTCTGGTGGGAGCGGGTTGCACGCTGCAACAAGGAGTGATAAGGGAGGACATGTGGGATCGGGTTGCACGCTGCAACAGGAGTAATAAGGCAGATATTTTAGGGAGGAGCAATAGGGGAGGACAGGTGGGAGCGGGTTGCACGCCGCAACAAGGAGTGATAAGGGAGGATATTTACATTTATATTTTACTGATTTTTCAAGAAAAAGAGAATCAAAGTTTTGAAAATCTAAAATGTGTATTTTACTACTCTTTAAATATTTTAGTACTATTTTTATTTAAAGTTAAAGTTTGGAACTCTGAAGAGATATTTGAGAATTGGTTATAGCTAAGTTATTTTATTTTACTTGGTTGCAACACTTAATTATCTATCTGTTTAGATGTCTTTCTTGCTCATTATTTATTGTTGTTAAAGGTTATATTGTTGAAGCCCGACTTAGCCTCGTCACTACTTCACCGAGGTTAGGCTTGGCACTTACTCAATATATGGGGTCGGTTGTACTGATACTACACTCTGCACTCTTTTGTGCAGATCCAGGTACTGACCATCAGTAGAGATATTTAGAGCGGACATTCATTCATTTGGAGACACGAGGTACATCTGCCGGCGTTCGCAGATTCCGAGAGTCTTCTCCTGTATTTACATACACTGTTTTATATTATTCAGAACAGTTACACTATTTCTTCCATCCATTATTTGTAGTATTCTTTAGTAGTTCATTGATTGTGACACCAGACCCTGGGGTAGTCTTAGAGTTATTTATATAATTAGTTTGTGGTTCGTTTCATTTAGTTGGTTATTATTATTATTTTATTTTAATGTTGTTGGGAATTATTTTAGTTAAGTTCATTTTGAATTTATTTATTTATGCCTAAGTAATTAATTAAGGAAATTAGTAATCGACTTCTAACATTGGCTTGCCTAGCAAGTGTGGTGTTAGGCGCCATCACGATCCCTAAGGTTGGGAATTTGGGTCGTGACAGTATCTGACCGACTTGTCATTTCCGTCTTTCTTGAGCTTAAAGACCCACTTACACTTGAGTGGTCTTTTGCCTTTTGGAAGTTCTACCACTTCATGCGTGTTATTCTTCTGTAGAGAATTCATCTCTTCTTGCATGGCTTTCATACACTAGATTTGTTCTGGATCAAACAGCACTTCCTTGAAGTTCTCTGGCTCCAGTTCATCAGTGACGAGGACATATTCTGAAGAAGGATACCTCGTGGACTCTACCTTGTCTCTTTCAGATATTCTCAAAGGGTGGTGTCCTTCTTCTTCTAGTTGTTGTTGTTTTTCTTCTTCCTATTTTGGAATAGGGTGCTCCCCCTACTCAACAACCTCTTCATCTACACCTTCTGTGTGCCATTATTCACCTGTGGAAGGATTATGTACAAGTACGGTAGAAACAGTAACAAAGTTAGTGACTCTACCATTATCAATTTTGGTCTCTATTGATTGATCACCAGCAATCCAGGTCACATCTTCTCTGAAGATCACATCTCTGCTTCTGATGATCTTTTCCTTTCCGTGTCCCACAATATGTAGCCGAACTCTTCATCTCCATAACCGATGAAGATGCAGTGAATAGCTTTGTCATCCAGCTTCGTTCTCTGCTCCTTCGGTACATGTGCAAAAGCTTTACATCCAAACACTTTCAAATAGGAGTATGACACCTCTTTGTTGGTCCACACTTTCTTTGGAATGTCAAACTCCAACGGGACTGATAGAATTCTGTTAATCAAGTAACAGGCGCGAGGCGCTTCACCCCAAAATGATTTAGATAGTTTTGCCATTTTGAGCATACTTCTCACTTTTTCGACAATGGTGTGATTCATCCTTTCAGCTACACCATTGTGTTGTGGGGTTCCAAGAACTTTCTTCTCATGTCTAATGTCATGGCTTGAGCATGTCATGCCTCCAATTTCCCTCCGTAGTATGTCATGATGACACCGAGTCTTAGGGAATAGGTAAGCCAAATCCTTACCTAATTAATGGCCAAACTTAACCATTTACGGTTAATTACAAAACAGGAGTTTCTATGCAAAACCAATAATCTCAAAACTGGTAGTACAAGTCATAAACTCTACAAAGTTTACTAGAAAATCTCTAAATATAATTGTTCCGGAATAGAATTATACAGTACAAGGTAAAATTTCAGAAGGTGACTCTGAGGCCTGCGAACGCGACATCAGGTAGAAAAAGATCAACAACTCCGAGGTACTTGGATCTGCACTAAAATGTTGTCACGACCCAAATTCCCACCCTTTGGGCCGTGACTGCGCCTAACGTTGAACCCGCTAGGCCAGCCAACGTGTAACTTGTAATGGTAATTTAAAATCATTTACCACTGAACAAAACGGTGGTTCGTCACTTTTAACAAATTCCCAACAATATCCTGTAAACATTTTCTTAATAAAGATAAGGAAAACCTTAAGCATGAGAAGAATAAAGACATGATAAACTTAAACAACGTACACTTCCCACACTGGTAACTCTCAAACTTTACTGGGCCTTCCAAATCCCTTCAATCGTTTCACAGCAGAGAAATAATAACAATATCTTAGAAAAACTCAAAATGAAATGATAAGATATCTACAACGAACAATCCCAAAACCGGGGTGTCACAAACTCACGGGCTAACTACTGGAATACTAAATACAAGTCTGGAAATGAAAATACTACACTGTCTTGGAAATAATAAGAAAGACAATGAAACGATAAAGGAGAGAAGCCTCGGGATCCACGAACGCCAGTGTATACCTCGAAGCTCTGGTGTGGACTGAAGGTAACTCCCTCAGAACGCTCCACGGGGTCCGGTAGCAGGGTCTGCACAACACAAGGAAGTGCAGTGTAGTATCAGTACAACCGACCTCATGTACTGAATAAGTGCCAAGCCTAACCTTGGCTGAAGTAGTGACGAGGCTAGACTTGACATTAACGATAACATGTCCTATTCTACAGCAGGT
>ML243451.1:0-40450 GCA_005239495.1 Nicotiana undulata
TATATATATATATATATAGGTCTTATTGTATCATTGTTAATATCAATTATATAATTTTCCTATGTCATATTTCTCATATGGTATCAGAGCAACATTGAGAAAACATCCGAGAAAGAAAATCCAGCCAAAAGAGCCGACATGCTTAAATTTCGGCGACCTTTTAGGACTGTTTGTCAAAAAACCAATTTCCATCGGTGGTGTGCAAAAACAAACACCACCACAAGGACCCCCAACCCCCGGCGACCAAACCCTACCAAACACCTCCGGTAGAGAGCCTCTCACGCGCCGTCACGCACCACCCGGAGAAAAAAGATTTTCCGGCGTGATCTGGTCCACGCGCCGGCGCGTGGAGCCCTTTTCGGATAGTTTTTTAAATTGCTTCTTCAGAACAGTCAGACCTACATGTAATTCCAACCCTACCTGTGCTTTTATTTTTTGATTCCGAGCACTTTGAAATTTTTCGGCAGCTATAGTAGTTTTCCGACAACTACAATATTTTTTATGGAAAAAGTATCCAGATTTCTTCTACTATTTGCTGATAATTTTGCTAGCCCTCTCTGTAATCCAACCATGTCTCTCAGACTTGATGCTTTGGGTTCCAAAAAAAGCGGCGTTGGGAATTCAATGTTGATGATTACTTCTAAACCCCTCCTTGGGAGTTCCAATTATTTATCTTGGGCCTCGTCTGCTAAGTTGTGGTGTAAAGGTCAAGGTGTTCAAGATCACTTAACCAAACAAGCTAGTGAGGGAGATGACAAGGCCAAAGCACATTGGGAAAAGATCGAAGCTCAGTTATGTAGTATTTTATGGCGATCTCTTGATTCCAAATTGATGCATTTGTTTCGCCCATTACAGGCATGTTATTTTGTTTGGGAAAAGGTTCATACTTTATACACTAATGAGATATCTCGTTTCTATGATGTGATATCACAAATGACAAGCTTGAAGAAACAGGAATCAGATATGTATAATTACTTGGGACAAGTACAAGCAGTCATGGAAGAATTTGAGAAGTTGATGCCAATTTCTGCTAGTATTGAAAAGCAACAAGAGCAACGACTGAAGATGTTCCTAGTTCTTACACTCGCTGGACTTCCGAACGACCTTGATTCAGTACGTGACCATATTTTGGCTAGCCCGACTGTCCCTACAGTTGATGAATTATTCTCTCGATTACTTCGCCTTGCTGCAGCACCAAGTCAACCAGTGGTCTCATCACAGACACTTGACTTCTCTGTTCTCGCATCCCAGAGAGTGGAGAATCGGGCATCTCAAACTATGGAGAATAGACGAGGAGGAGGTCATTTTGTAAGATCCAGACCCAAGTGCTCTTATTGTCATAAACTTGGACACACTTGTGACGTGTGTTATTCTTTACATGGTCGACCACCCAAAAATGCTTATGTTGCTCAGTCCGAGACTACAGGTAACCATAGATTTCTTTATCTGAAAGGGAGTATAATGAGTTACATTAGTATCGAGCAAGTAAGCAGACATCCCCATAAGTAGTCTCTGTTGCTCAAATTGATACTTCTGTTGCTGGTAATTCTTTTGCTTGTGTTTCCCAGTCTAGTACTCTTGGACAATGGGTTGTGGACTCAGCCGCTTCAGATCATATCTCTGGTAATAAATCCCTTTTGTCAAATATTATGTATTCACAGTCTCTTACCACTGTTACTTTAGCCAATGGGTCTCAAACTAAATCCAAAGGAGTTGGACAAGCGAATCCCCTACACTTTATCTCTCTAGATTTCGTTCTTTATGTCCCTAGTTTTCCTTTTAATCTTGCATTTGTTAGTCATTTGACTCGTGCCCTCCATTGTGATATATATTTTATTGATGATTCTTTTATTATGCAGGACCGCAGTACGAGACAGATGATTGGAACATGACTTGAATCAGAAGGCCTTAACTACCTTAACTCACTCAATTCCTCCAAGGCATGTCTAGTTACAGATCCTCCAGATCTAATTCACAGACGTTTAACACATCCAAGCTTATCCAAGCTTCAAAAGATGGTTCCTAGTTTGTCTAGTTTATCTACATTAGATTGTGAGTCATGTCAACTCGGGAAACGAGCCCGAGCCTCCTTTCCTTGTAGTATTGAGAGTCATGTGGAATCTGTTTTTTCTTTTGTTTATTCTGATATATGGGGTCCTAGTAGAGTCATTTCAACCTTGGGATTTTGTTATTTTGTTAGTTACATTGATGATTATTCAAGATGTACTTGTCTTTTCTTAATGAAAGATCATTCTTAATTGTTTTCTATATTCCAAACTTTTTATGTTGAGATCAGAATTCAATTGGTGTTTCTATTCGCACTTTTCGCAATGATAATGCCTTAGAATATTTATCCTCTCAATTTCAGCAGTTTATGACTTCTCCAGGAAGTATTAATCAAACCTCTTGTCCTTATACCCTTCAGTAAAATAGGGTTCTAGAGAGAGCATATGCACCTCATTGAGACTGCTCGCACACTTCTCATTGAACCTCATGTTCCGTTGCATTTTTGGGGTAATGCAGTTCTTACAACTTGTTATTTGATTAATCAGATGCCTTTATCTCCCATCCAAAATCATATTCCGCATTCAGTATTGTTTTCTCAGTCACCCTTATACTCTCTTCCCCCTCGTGTTTTTCGGAGCACTTGTTTCACTCTTAACTTAGCCCCTAGGAAATATAAGTTAGCTCATCGTGCTCTCAAGTGTGTCTTCCTTGGTTATTCTCATGTTCAGAAGGGATATCGTTGTTACTCATCTGATCTTCATAAGTCCCTTATGTCAGACGACGTCACATTTTTGGAGTCCAAAACCTTTCTTTACCTCTTCTGACCACCTTGATATATTAGAGGTCTTACCTACACCAACCTTTGAGGAGGTTACTATAGCTCCCCATTCACCTTCCGCCACAGAAGTCTTACCCATTCCAACTGTTGGAGAGTCTAGTGTGGCTCCTCCTAGATCCCTAGCCATAAGAACACCACTCTTGACTTATCATCGTCATTCGTACGCAGCATCTAGCCCAGCTGATTCACGTTCTGCACCTGACCCTGCTCATATTGCGGACCTGTCTCTTCCTAGTACACTGATTCCACTTCGGAAAGGTATACGGACCACACTTAATCCTAATCCCCATTATGTCGGTTTAAGTTATCATCGTATGTCTTATGCTTTTATATCTTCTTTTTCCTCTATTTCTATCCCTAAGTCTACAGGTGAGGCATTGTCTCACCCAGGATGGCGACATGCTATGACTGAAGAGATGTTTTCTTCACATACAAGTGGTACTTGGGAGATCGTTCCTCTTCCTTCAGGTAAATCTACTATTGGTTGTCGCTGGGTGTATGCAGTCAAGGTTGGTCCGGATGGCAATGTTGATCGACTTAAGGACCGTCTGGTTGCCAAGGGATACACTCAGATATTTGGCCTCGATTATAAGGATACCTTCTCTCTGTGGCTAAGTTAGCATCAGTCCGCCTTTTTCTATCCATGCCTGATGTTCGCCATTGTCCTCTCTATCAGTTGGACATAAAGAATTCTTTTTTACACGGTGACCTTGAGGATGAAGTTTATATGGAGCAACCACTTGGGTTTGTTGCTCAGGGGGAGTCTCGTGGTCTTGTATGTCGCTTGCCCGGTCACTTTATGGTCTAAAGTAGTCTCCTCGAGTCTGGTTTGGTAAGTTCAGCATAGTTATCTAGAAGTTTGGCATGACTCGGAGTGAAGCTGATCACTCTGTGTTTTATACGCATTTTGCGTCTCAATATTTATCTGGTGGTCTATGTTGACGATATTGTTATTACCGGCAATGATCAGGATGGTATTACTAAATTGAAGCAACATCTCTCTCAAAACTTTCAGACTAAGGATCTGGGCCAACTAAATTATTTTCTGGGTATTGAGGTCGCTCAGCCTAGCTCAGGTATTGTAATATCACAACGGAAGTATGCCTTAGACATTCTTGAAGAGATGGGAATGACAGGTTGTAGACCGATTGACACTCCGATGGATTCGAATTCTAAACTTATTTCAGGACAAGGGGAGCCGCTTAGCGATCATGCAAGAGATAGGCGGCTGGTTGGTAAATTAAATTATCTCACAATGAACCTGATATTTCCATTCCTGCGAGTGTTGTAAGTCAGTTTATGGATTCTCCCTGTGATAGTCATTGGAATGAAATTGTCCGCATTCTTCGATATATAAAATTGACTCCAGGCAAAGGGTTATTGTTTGAGGATCGAGGCCATCAGCAGATCGTTGGATACTCAAATGTTGATTAAGCAGGATCACCTTCTTACAGACGTTCTATGTTTGGATATTGTGTTTTAGTAAGAGGAAATTTAGTGTCTTGGAAGAGCAAGAAACAGAATGATAACTGATTGATCTGGTGCAGAAGCTGGATATCGTGCAATGGCTATGGCAACGTGTGATCTAATTTGGATCAAATAATTGCTCAAGGAGTTGAAATTTGGTGAAATCAGCCAGATGGAACTTGTGTGCGATAATCAAGTTGCCCTTCATATTGCATCAAATCCAATGTTCCATGATAGGACTAAACACATTGAGATTGATTGTCACTTCGTCGGAGAAAAGATACTCTTAGGAGATATTGCTACAAAATTTGTGAAGTCGAATGATCAGCTTGCTGATATTTTCACCAAGTCCCTCACTGGTCCTCGTATTATTTATATCTGTAACAACCTCGGTACTTACGATTTATATGCACCAGCTTGAGGGGGAGTGTTAGTTTGATAGTTAAATAATAGTAAATAGCCCTAATCTCATATGTATTAGGAGTAGAACATGCATTATATATATATATATATATATATATATATATATATATATATATATATATATATATATATATATATATATATATATATATATATATATATATATGGCTTATTGTATCATTGTCAATATCAATAATATAATTTTCCCGTGTCATATTTCTCACATAAGCTAATGGCAATGACTCGGGCGTAGTGGCTAACAGTTCGGTCCCATAAGTCCAGTTAAAGCTCGATATAATTGGGCAACCTTGTGAGGAAGTGGATGCAGTGAAGGCGGAGACCATGGCGTGGAAGAAGAACATGGATCGCCTTGCCTCAAAAAAGAAGGCTGCCCGAGCTCAACTGGCTTCGGCTGAAACTCAACTCCAAAGCATGAAAGAGAAAATCTTGGTGCAAGCCAAGAACATTGGGATGTTCTAATCTCGGTTGGGTTCATCAACTTCCGATCGAGAGAAGCTGGTCACAGAACTTGCGGCGGCCAAACCAGAGATCGAAGCGGCCAAGGCTAATGCTGACGCAATGGTGTTCATCTACCTGACCGACGCTGAAGCTGCTCAAATTCAAGCAAAAGAGGTTTTCGAAGCTGCTCAGGCTCGAGAAAACTGGGTTGCTGAGCATGCTAAATTCTAATCTCGAAGGGAGACTCTCGAGGAGATCCATACTCGTGGCTTCGATCTTGCTGCCGAGATCAAGAGTGCTAAAGAGATTGAAGCTGAAGCCAAAGTGTTGGCCTTTCCTGATGACGACGATTATGGGAGCATGAGCGGGTCCGAAAGTGGAGAAGGCCGCGAGAGTGAAGATGATGCTCCTGGAGAAGACTAGGCCCTTAGAATTTTACTTTTTCTTTGTGTTTCTTTTAAGGATGTTTTGTCTTTTTGTAGAGAGTTCTTATTGGTCCATGCTGCCCGTGTAACTGATTTTTGACATATATAAAAACTTTCTTCCCTTTTGCCTTATAAAATTATGAATTTTCTAAGGTCCGAGGTTTAGACAATTTGATTGAAAACTAACTAGTATAGCCCTTAGGCTTTACGGTCGAGCGAGTGCTTGCTCGAACTCGAAGTAAGGTAACCCTTAGGCTTTTTATTTGAGCGAGGATGGTATATCGAACTCAAAGCAAAAACATCCCTTAGGGTTTTGCAATTTTTTGTATTTGGACGATCTGGCCTTTGTAAAAAGATTTTATGGCTTTCTCCCCTTTTCGGCTTAAAAAAGTTTTTTATCATTTATATATACAAAACATGTAATGCCTTAGCATGAAATAAGGAATTGCTCGAGAATTCGAACAATTTCGTACTCATTAAAGTTTTCGAGGCTTGATATTATCGAATCCTTTTAGGACTTTTCCAGGGATAGCTTTTTTAACCAGTTTATCGAACCATGTTAATTCGGCCGTAGCCGCTTAGTTGGGAATTTTCCCGTTGTATTTTTTCATTTTACTTCGAACTTGCCGGAAGTGTCAGTACCCGAGTGGGGTGGACGTGGCCTATAAAAATTGAGGGTTGCCTAAAAAGACTTATGATCTCGAACTTTTAATAATGCGACCTCGCTTTACTTTTCGGACGGCAGTCCCAGAGTGTGGGGGTAATTATCTGAATTCTGGTTATGGTCGATCCTTAAGCCTGTTTACATAACAGATCGAGAGTATGACATTATAAAGTATAAAAACATTTCTAAGGCATGAGATATCATCAAGGAAAAATACTTCTCTTTATAAATGATTACACATGCGTACATGTTCTAGGCCAGGGCTCGAGCAAACTATGCGGGCACGATTCGTTTGATCGTTTAAGCCTTACAAATTTTTCCTATCGAGACCCCGCTGCCATGAAGTAATTTCCTCGCAACAAAGTTGACATTTGAGGGAAATGCCACCCAATATTCGAGGTTGATTGTAATGAAGCCTCAGATACTATTGAATTATTCTAATTAGCACGATCAATGGTTGCATCATTAAAATCCTCGCCGGAAAACCCATTTGGGAAAAAACGGTCTAAGGGAAAAAGAGTGCAACGCATGCTTTCAGACCTAAAGACTTCATCTCGAGGAATCTATCGATGCTTCTTGTCGAACACCTGCAAGAGTTAGTGTAAAATATAAATGAAAATGGAAGAGGACGTACCTTAGCAGTAGTATCGTTTTAGGTGCGATACATTCCAATTTCTCGGTAGTTGTTCGATGTTCATCGTGCCGAGCTTGTAGGATCCTTTTTAGATGATTTCGAGAACTTGGTACGATCCTTCCCAATTCAGACCGAGTTTCCCTTCGTTCGGATTTCGAGTGTTGAGGGTGACTTTTCTTAACACCAAGTCCCCGATGATAAAATGTTAAAGATTAGCTCTTCGATTGTAGTACCTTTTGATCGGCTATTTTTGGGTGGCCAATCGGAAGAGGGAGGCTTCGCGTCTTTCATCCAACAATTCTAGGCTCGTATTCATGCCCTCATATTTTGACTCTTCTGTTGCAGATACGAGCCTGATTCTAGGTTCTCCGACCTCAACCGGGATTAGAGCTTTGGCGCCATAAACTAACAAGAACGATGTTGCTCTGGTACTGAATTTCGATGTTGTGCAGTATGCCATAAAACCTCGGTTAGTATTTCTCTCCATTTCCCTTTGGCGTCGGTCAATCTCTTCTTAAGATTTTTAACGATGGTTTTGTTAGTCGATTCGGCTTGTCCGTTCCTACTGGGATGATAAGGTATTGATAGGGTCCTTTTGATATTGTGATCCTCGGGGAATTTAGTTACTTTGTTGCCGATAAATTGTTTTCCATTATCACATACAATCTCGGATGGCATCCCGAATTGACATATGGTGTGGTCCCAAATGAAGTCTATGACTTCCTTTTCTATGACTTTCTCGAAAGGCTGTTCTTCAACCCATTTAGAGAAATAATCAGTAAATAAACTGAGCCTTACCTGGGGCTGACGGAAGAGGGTCGATAATGTCCATTTCCCATTTCACGAACGGCCATGGGCATAAGACCGAGTGGAGAAAGTCCCCGGGTTGATGAATCATTGGCGCATGCCTTTGGCACTTGTCACGTTTTCAAACGAACTCCTTTGCGTCCTTTTCCATATCGGTCCGGTAGTACCCTGCTCTGATTACTTTGTGGACCAACGTTTCAGAACGAGAATGATTTTCACAAGTTCCCTCGCGATCTTCCTGTAGGACGTATTTGGTATCTCTCAGTCCCAAACATATTTCAAACAGTCCATCAATTATCCTTCTAAACAGCGTTCCGTCTTCGGACAAAATGTATCGTGCTGCCTTTGTACGCAGAGCTCTCGACTCCTTTAGATCTGATGTAAGTTTCGAATTCTTTAAGTACTCTAAGTACTTATTTCTCCAATACCATGTCAAACTTGTGGAGTTTATCTCGGTGTGACCTTCTTCGATCACCAATCTCATGAGTTGTACGGCATTCCCCGACTTGAGCTCGTCATCTTTGAACGATGAACCTAAGTTTGCAAAAGTGACGGCCTCGTTGTTCTGTTCTCGAGGTACATGTTGCAACGTCCATTCCTTGAATCTATGTAGAGCTACCTGCAGTATATCCAAGTATCTCTGCATTCGGTCTTCTCGGACTTCGAAAGTCCTGTTAACTTGGTTTACCACGAGGAAGGAATCACACTTGGCCTCGATGACCTTTTCTCCCAAGCTTTTAGCCAAATCGAGACCTGCAATTTTGGCCTCATACTCGACCTCATTATTAGTCAATTTTGAAGTCCTGATAGATTGTGTAACTACATTACCCGTGGGTGGTTTTAGTATGATACCCAGCCCGCACCCCTTCGTGTTCGAAGCACCGTCCATAAAGAGGGTCTAGACTCCCAAGGACGTACCCAATTTTATTAACATTTCTCTTTCAACTTCGGGTACAAGGGCCGGCATGAAGTCTGCCAAGATTTGAGACTTGATGGCGGTTCGGGGTCGATATTCAATATCATACCACTGATTTCTACAGCCCATTTGGCCAATTGGTCTGAAAGCTCGAGTTTGTGCAAAATATTTTGGAGTGGATAAGTTGTTACAACACATATCGGATGACATTGAAAATATGGCTTTAATTTCCTAGAGGCGCTTATTAAAGCAAGCACTAATTTTTCTAAGTATGGATATCTGGTTTCGGCCTCACCTAAGGTCTGACTAACATAATAGGCAGGGAATTGTGTACCTTGTTCTTCTCAGACTAGGACTCCACTTACCGCTATTTCTGAGTCTGCCAAGTACAAGTAAAGTTGTTCGTCCGCTTTCGGGGTGTGAAGTAGCGGCAGGCTAGATTAAATATCGCTTTAGTTCCTCCAAGTCTTGTTGGCATTTCAAAGTCCATGTAAAGCCACTCTTTTTCTTAAGCAGCGAGAAGAATCGGTGGCTCCTATCTAAGGATCTAGAAATAAATTGCCCTAGGGCGGCTATGTTAGCCTTTGCACGACCTTTACATTATCTACGACCCTGATATCCTCGATAGCTTTGATTTTATCGGGGTTGATCTCGATTCCCCGATTGGACACCATGAAACCAAAAACTTGCCCGAGCGAAGCCCCAACACACACTTTTCTGGGTTGAGCTTCATATTGTACTTCCTCGGTATATCGAAAGTCTCTTGCAAATGCTTTAAATGGTCCTCTGCTCGCAGGGACTTACCTAACTTGTCATCAATATAAACTTCCATTGATTTTCCTATTTGTTCTTTGGACATTCGGTTTACTAGGCGTTGATAAGTTGTACCAGCATTTTTTAGTCCTAACGACATTACATTATAAAAGTAGGTGCCATACTTTGTGATATACGAGGTCTTTTCCCGATCCTCCGCGTTCATCTGTATTTGGTTGTACCCGAAGTAGGCATCAAGAAAACTGAGAGTCTCGTGGCCGGTCGTGGCAAATATTAGGCAAAGGAAAAGAATCCTTGGGGAATGCTTTGTTCAAGTCTTTATAATCTACGCATATTCTAAGTTTATTTCCCTTCTTAGGGGATACTACTACGTTTGATAACCATTCGGGATATTTTACTTCCCGAAAGGATCCTATTTTGAGAAGTTTGGTTACCTCGTCCTTGATGAATGCATACTTAACCTCGGACTGGGGCCTCCTTTTCTGTTTCATCGGATGGAACTTCGGGTCTAGGCTTAATCTATAGGTAGTGATTTTCGGTGGGATCCCTGTCATATTGAGATGGGACCAATCAAAACGTTCTATGTTATCTAAAAGGAATTGAATAAGTTTTTTTCTGAGCTCGGGGGTTAACCCCATGCCCACGTATATCTTTCGTTCGGACAAATACTCGATCAGTATGACTTGTTCTAGCTCTTCGACCGTTGATTTGGTGGTGTCGGAGTCATCGGGAATTATGAACGATCGAGGAATCCAATAGTCGTCATCCTCGTCGGTCCCATGCTTTACCGGTTGGGTCAAGGATGGTGTCTATGGTGGCTATTTGACCTCCAGTTTTTCCTTCGAATACGATCCATTTACTGATGAGAGTGCCGATACCGGTATTACTTCGTCGAGTGCAAACATCTCCTTGGCGGCGGGTTTCTCTTCGTATACCGTTTTGACTCCCTCCGGTGTTGGGAACTTCAGAACTTGATGAAGGGTCGAGGGTATTGCCCTCATGTTATGGATCCAAGGCCTTCTGAGCAGGGCGTTGTACCTCATGTCACCCTCGATCACATGGAACATTGTTTCTTGGATGGCCCCGGCCACATTCACTGGCAAAGTAATTTTACCTTTGGTGGTTTTGCTTGCCATTTTGAAGCCATTAAGTACTCGGATTGCGAGCACAATTTGATCTTGCAGGCTGAGATGTTCTACGACCCTCGATCGAATAATGTTGGCCGATCTACCTCAATCAATCAAAACACGTTTAACTTGAATCTTATTCATAAGAACAAATATTACTAGTGCGTCGTTGTGAGGTTGTAAGACCCCCTATGTATCATTGTCATTAAAATACAAGGTCCCTTCTGGTACATAGTCTCGAATCCGCTTTTCCCTCGTGATCGACACCTTGGTACGTTTGAGCATGGGACCCTGAGGAATATCGTCCCCTTCAACAATCATGTGGATTACGTGTTGTGGCTCTTCTTGCTCATTCTATCTGTTTGAATCTCTGTCTTGAAATGGTTCTTAGCCCGATCACTTAAGAATTCTCGAAGATGCCCTTCGTTGAACAAATGGGCTACCTCTTACCTCAGTTGTCAGTCTTATGTTCTATGACCATAGGTGCCATGATATTTGCACATTTGATTAGGATTTCTCTAGGTCGGATCAGTCTGTAGAGGTCGAGGCCATTTGGTATCTTTGATACATCCGATGGCTGATACAATAGCTTATGCATCAACATTGAAGTTGTATTTCGATAGTCGAGGTGCTTCGTTGGCTAAACATTCATGTACCACTCTTACTCATAAGCCCTCGGGAGCTCTATCCTCGATCATTCTTTCTATCACTTCGAAAGAGGTTGCGTCCACGCTCGTTGTTTCTTTGATATCCGTCGTATGGCTGATATCGATCTCTGTTTGACCGTGGTTCCCGGTCAATATCCCTTTTAACTCTGTCGGCGGGCCTGTTTGGATAAACGAACTCGGAAGGAGCCTCCAACTGGTCGTCCTTGACCCTAATATTTGACTGGCACTGATTATGTACTTCATTCTAGGTTACAACTGGATATTCGATCAAATTCTGCTTTAACTGTTGTGAGGCCACTGAACGAACTCTCTGAGCGTCTCGTTGTCTTTCTGCTTCACTTTGAAGAAGGAATTTGCGAGCATGGAAAAAGAATCAATGGAGTTAGGTGGCAAATTATGGTACCATATCATTGCCCCCTTTGATAATGTTTCTCCAAAAAATTTCGGCAGTACGGACTCAATCTCATCGTCTTCTAGATCGTTCCCCTTTATTGCGCATGTGTAAGAAGTGACATGATCGTTGGGGTCGGTAGTTCCATTATACTTGGGAATTTCTGGCATGCAGAATTTCTTTGGAATGGGATTAGGAGTCGCGCTCGGGGGGAAGGGCTTCTGCACGAACTTCTTTGAATCCAAACCCTTCAAAATTGAAGGTGCCCCGGAATTTGATCAACTCGAGAGTTATGCGTTTTCATTTTTTTGTCATTTGCTTCAATATTCTTCTCCCCCTCAATTCGCTTTGTCAAATCCTTGAGCATTTTCATGATAGCGGGGTTGGTCTCCGATTCATTCACATTTGACCTCCCCGACACTGGTTCGACTCTCTGAACAACTTCCTGTGATGGCTCGAGTTAGACCCTACTCGGTGCATGGTTCTGATTTTGGAGTTGTGCTATTGCAGCTTGTTGAGCCTGTGACATTTCAATTATTATTCGGAGGCTTATTCCGCCATCTTCGCCGCTCTGTGTGTTTCGATCGGCTGATCGAACGTCTCTGCAGAAGCTATTTTCGGGGTCGGCACCTAAATTTTCATTCAGGGCAACATGGGAACTAATGTCGATGGGGTCTGCAACTTGTATTCCCTTGAGGTAAACCGGAGGCACCTCGTTCCCTGGGGCGGCTATGTTGTCGTTTTTGCCATGAAAACCAAGGCCATTGTCGATGTGTGTGGATACTTCTTGAGAGTTCGACATGCTGATCCTGGAATCAGAAACGCTTACAAGAACAAGTGTAAAGCAGTGTGTGTCATGAAAATTAGTACCAGACAATCACTATTATCCTTAGTCCCACGGTGGCGCCAAACTATTTACCCTTAAAATTGGATAATAATTAAATTTATAAGTTGTTTTAAAGATATGTGATTTCACTTGGCACAAACTGAGAAATATGAGAATTGATGTTTGAAATTAACTGTAAAATAAAACAAACAAATATAAAGTGTAGCTTGGCCCTCGAGCTAGATCGCCCTCGAACTGACTGAGTGTATAATTGAAAAGTATGAACTAAAAAACAGAACAAGAATGCTTAAGAGAAAAAAATGTAATATATTGCTTTGTTATACGTGAATGTGATATTTACAAGATGATTAGAACCTCCTTTATATAGTAGACGAGTCCTACGCAATTCTAAATACAGAAGGAAATCCCATGATTAGATAATTAACCAGTCTTGACTTGATCCTAGGGGTGGGCATAAAATCCGAAAAACCGAATTCCGAACCGAACCGAATTAATTCGGTATTTCGGGTTCGGTTATTTCGGTATTTCGGTCTAATTCGGTATTGATTTTTCGGTATTTCGGTATTTCGGTTCGGTTTTCGGTATTACAATTTTAAAAATTCGGTATACCGAATATACCGAATATACCGAAATTTTAAGTATATATTTTTTTGGACCCTACCTATACTAACACACCTAGTGTCCAACCCAATGTAATTCCCATTTCCCGTCGCCCCAAGCCCAGCCCAATGTAATTCCTAGTTGGTACTTCTTGTGCTTGTTCTAGACTGCTGTGAATCACAGTGAATGTGATGTAGCGTTTGTAGCGTTTATAGAGCTGTTTCTAAATGCAACAGCTTTTGTAGCGTTTTAAGGCATTTTGGGTGTTAGTTCACTTTCTATTATGTTTTAGCTTTAGTAATTACTGCATCTTCTTAATTATTATCGTTTGTTCCTGCCAAAAGATATTTTCTACTCTATGTGCTCTTTTGGCGAAGGGTATAAAGAGGATATTTGCGTTGGTATTCATAAACCGAATACTTTACCGAAACCGTACCGAACCAAAATAATAAATACCGAACCGTACCGAACTAATTTGGTACGGTATTTGGTATACACAATTGATAAACCGAATACCGAACCGAAATTCTTAAATACCGAACCGAAATACCGAATGCCCACCCCTACTTGATCCGTGCCGAGATTTTCGCCATGATCCTTGCCCGATCACGGATATCTCGGCTTTTCGCTATTCGACTCAGCAGGCTTCCTTCGATCTCGCTCGATCTCTATCCTGCTCGATCTCGATCGCGACTGGTCTCGGTCTTGATTGGTCACTGATTCATGAGCTTAGCAATCTATCTTCGTGTCATAGTTCGATACAACGTGAGGTCGAACCTTGGCATGCCATCCCGGCCTCGATTAACCATACAAAATTAGGCAAGCTAGATGTTGACCGTATACGATATACGGTCTCGATATATATATATATATATATATATATATATATATATATATATTATTCCGGAGTATTGTAAGAAGAGTAATATTGAATAATACAAGGTATTAAAAGATTTAAAATTAGGGATTTTTACACATATAGCCGGCTATATTAATTGTTTACTTTTTCTAGCCATATACATACATATATAATACATAAATTATACATATATTATATATTCACCGACTATTTTTAATTTAAGTGATAGGGTGGGCGACTATTTGAGTTAATTCTTCTTTAAAATATATATACCCCAAAAAATGTGGACTTTCCTAACGAAACCGCTCTTTTCGGAAGTACATCATTAGTGGAGTTATTATGTTGAGTTATATAAATGACATAGAGTCATAGACTATATCAATAACGTAGGCGGGTTAAAGAGCATTTAATGTCAAAGTTGAAACTATCAGAATTATCATACTTCCTAATTTTTCACACCAAGGGAATGTAGTTATAGAATTGAAGGGCAAATTAGCAGCCCTGAGCTGGAACAAAAATTCCGGAGATGTTTTCAATTTGTGGATTTTGGGAGATGTTATCAATTTGTCGATTTTGGGAGATGTTGGGAGTTGTTATCAATGAGTTTTATTTCCTCGGGGGTTTTGGCATGGTATAACAATATATTATCAGTTGTTATAGGATGCTAATTATCAGTTGTTATAGGATGCCAATTTTTCTATTTCCTTTGTTTTGTTTGTTCAATTGTTTTGCTAGCCTTTATACGGGGTTTGGACATGGTATAACAACATACTCATATAATTAACAGAAAATAGCCCTAGTTCAAATAGCCAATAAATGTATATCACGTTAATAATATGTATATCACAACTTTTTTTTCTTCTTTGTCTATACCAACATGTATATTAAAATTTTATTTTCATTCTTTGTATATAAATAATATTATTCTTTGTATATCAATAATATAAAATTATATATATAATTATTTCTACCATTATATCAATATATATCACAGTAAAAATATTATATTATTTGTATATCACAATGTATAGCACATCGGACATATGTATACCAAAATGGATATCATAAGTTTATTTTTCTTATTTGTGCACATCAAAATTTAATTTTCTTTGTATACTAAATTATTATTTACTCCCAGTATTATATTTATTATTTTTATATTTTAGAACTTGCTTGAACATGCTATATCAAAAATTTATTTTCCTTTTCGATATTAATAATTATATTATTTGTATATAACAGTGTATAACATAATAATAATGTGTATATCAAAAAATATTATTAAAATTTTATTTTCCTTCTTTGTATAACACATTTCAGATTGAAAACTCAAGTTCAAGACGACTCCACATGTATATCCCGTATTGTAACCCGTGTATATCTCTATGCACATCAGTGATATCTCATGTATATTATGTGTATCTGTGTATATCCATGAAAATTTGTGTTATATATACGACATACAATTTGATATACATGGGCGTCCAAAAATTGTGTTGTATACCGATATACAAAGTGATATACATAGACGTTCTTAAAACTTATGTGTGATATACACTGATGTACACGATACACAACATGATATACACATGTCGTAGTTGGATTTTTAGGACTTATTTTTTGCCTGAAACAAGTCTAAATCACTTCTATTCTTGCTCAAATTTTGTGTATAGCCTCGTTTAGGTATTTTCAATCAATTTCAATCATACCCATTCATTCAATCCAACCAAAAAAAGGAAGAGAGAGGAAAAACAAAGTTAACATATATTTTTTCTCTCTTAGTTTTTGCTAATCTTGTTCCAATTTTGTATATAGCCTCGTTTAGGTATTTTCAACCAATTTGAATCACACCCACTCATTCAATCCAACCAAAAAAAAAAAGAGAAGAAAAATAAAGTTGAATTATATTTTTTCTCTCTTAGTTTTGCTTATGATTTTGTCTGATGTGATCAACCTTACCTTTTCATCCCACTGATTTTTTTTGTGTGCATAATTTGCAAGTTTTTTTGCTAAACTATGAGAGCAAAAGAGAAGAGATAGAAGAAGAAATACAAGGAGAAAAAAAGGGGGGGGGGGGGAGGAAGCCAAAATAAGCGTATAGCTTTTTTTTTTTTTATAGAGAGAGAATATAAGAGAAAGTAGATTTTTTTAGGATTTGACTATATAATGCCAATTGCTTAAGGCTATCTTCGCCAAATATAATATAAGACTAAAAAATTGCCAATTCTTATTATGTTATAGGATGCCAATTTTTCTATTTCGTTTATTTTGTTTGTTCAATTGTTTTGCTAGCCGATATACCCTTTTAAAGTTTACTTTACAAGACAAATGTTTCGGCTTGGGCCTCAATGATGGACTAAGCTAAATGGATCGAAAAGCAAACAAGATAAGAAGTGCAATAAGATGGGCTTTTGGGCTTATTTACAATTTAGGAAATTTTACCTCCTAAAGCAAATGTATATATCCTATTTATTATAAATCATTTCTTCTTTTTTTTTAAATATTATTTTCTATAGCTACCTTTTATATTTTATAGCAAAATAAGTATTTATGGTATGTACTACCATTGAGGCATGAAATACGCTATTTATGTTTTTCCTCTCTTTTAGACAACTGGACATACCTATTTTTAAGGTAATTGCCATTACTGTATTCATGAATACATGGCACGAATACATGTGAATATAGCTGGACTGTCCTGATTGTAGGCACTACGGTATTCATGAATACAACAGCGCGAATACATGAATACGTGCGCGTACAACTAGACTGCCCTGATTTTAGGTGCGAATACATGTGAATACATGTGCGTACAGCTGGACTGCCTTGATTTTAGGCGCTTTTTGTTGCTGTATTCATGAATACATGGAGCGAATACATGCGCGTACAACTGGACTACCCTAATTTGTAGGCTTTTTTGCAGTTGTATTCATGAATACATTAGCACGAATACAGCGAATACACTACCGTAACAACTGAATAGTAGTTATAGGAAGTAATTATGTATACGATAGCTATATGAAGTTAATAGCCACTAAACAATAGTGGTTTCTGAGAATTCCTCTATAATTTAACACCTCTTCTCCAAGTTGGAAGCGGAGGCGGAGATAAAATTTGAAACCTATGAATTTGAGATTCTAGGAATTCTAAGTTAGTGATCCGTATGTATTCAATGATTTTTTAAGGGGATTTTTACCTAGTTATATTGTATTAGAAACTTATTTACCATTTTTCTTTAGGTTCCTTAAAAATTACATTGGGTATCTATATTTACTATTTATGTACAAAATCAAGATAAAAGAAGGATCCCTTAAATATAGGAATTAATTTGTAACTGTATCGCCCATCCCCGTCGATCAGCTTAGTTAGCCTCCTACAATCACGGTTTTCTTCCCAAATTCAAAATTTTTTAAAGTCATTCTCTTTTTCATACAAAGCAACCAATCTCTCTCTCTCTCCCTCATACAAATCAAATTATCTCTCTAAAGTTGTAGCATTATATATTTTTCTGAATCAATTCCACCAACAACCATTAAAAAGCTTCAACTATTGTCAAAGCCATCGATATTATCTCTGAAATTGCAAGTAGAGGAGTCTGTCATTGACATACCATTAAAAAGCTTCAAAGATTTGAATTAGATATTCGGATTTTACGAATTTGTGATTTCTTTGGATTGGGTATTCTTGAAAACGATTGAAAATATCCTTTCGAGTTTATACCTCAGTTTTTAATGGATATTGGTTAAGTTTAAAGTTGGTTTTAGGTTGAATTTCAGGCTGAAACTCGAGGAAGAAGAAGTTTCGAAATTGTAACGATTGTATGATAAATGTATCATAATTGTATTTGAGTTGTATTTGATACGTCAATAGCTAAGACAATTCTTATACAATTCTAATACTATTACGATACAATATTGTATCATAATTTAAGTATAGAGTTGGTTCAAGATGGATGTTTTAAATTGAAACTTGAAAAAGATGAAGTTCAAAGTTGTATTATAATTTAGAATTGTATCACGATTGTATCATAATTGTATCACAATTCGTACCTAAAACAATATATGCTACAATACTAATACAAATATAGTACGATATTGTATTAGTTTAAGTTTATAATCAGTTTTAAGTTGTATCATGATTGTATCAGAATTGTGTAAGAATTCTTTCAGGATTGTATCAAATTTGTATTTGAATTATGAGCAGTTGTGAGTTCGTGACGAATTTCACAAATATATGATAATTATATATTAATTTATTACTATTGTATCAGATATTATTTTGGATTAATGGACCATCTACACGTTAGATACGATTGTGATACAATTATGTTTTACACATCGATGTATCTGATACAATTCAAATACAATTTTGATATAATTATCATACAATTCCTGAATATTTCTTCATTTTCAATGTTGTCCGGTCTCCCAGCGAAAGAACGATGGAATTGACGATTTAATAATATAAAGTTGTCGGCAATGGTGGGAAGAGAGAAGATGAAGATTCTGGGCTTGATGTAAAAAAAAGGAGAGAGAAAAGGAAAGGGAAAAAAAGAAAGGATATAATTGAATTCCTTAATTGAAGGCACTAATAATGAGATGAGAGCCTTTTAAGGAGCAATATACATAATTTGTAAAAAAAATCTAGATACTTATTAAAAACTACAAAATATATAGAACATTGGTAAATAAATTTCTAATATAGTATAGCTAGGTAAAAATCCATTTTTTAAGACAAATAGACGGCTTGGCCAAATTTGTAAACTAAAGGCTAGCTTGGCCAAACCCCCTGGTTGGAAAGTGGTTGTCAACACCCAAGTTGCCCAGAATGGAACGGTGAATTTAACTCTGGATACACCATGCAGTTATTACTCCCTACTTGTAATTTAGACAGGATCATTGTCTATCTCCAGTTTCATAGAATATATTTTTGCTGTAGTTAGCAAATTTCATGACAGATTTGATGAAATTCCACATTCAACGTTACTCTCCTACTTCTTTGCGATGTCATGTGGTTATGTTCTTTGATTCATTTTCTTTTTATCATCAACCATCTTCCTCAAGAAATATTTTTCAAACATATTTTGGTCAGTTGGAATTGTTGTGCAAAACTTAATTTGTTGGATTTAAACCTTCAAATGAGTTGTTTGAAATGTGGTCAATCAATAATTTCTTGATATATAGATATCAAGCTGTTCTATCCTCATTAATTTTGTTGTTCACCACTATCATAATATGGTTCACCATATTAGAACAGAGAACCGAGATTACAATGTATGAATTGTAATAGTGAGATTAGTTATCTCTGGATTCTATAATAGTAGTGTTTGTTTCGTTAATTATTGAAAATGAAATGTACGATTAATCCAAATGTGTTTAGTCGGAAAGTGTATAAACTTGAATTAACTTGTTATTTCCAATTTTAATCTTGTCCTTGTCCTTCTTAGCTAGTGGTGTTTGCCGTCGGTATCTTTATATTTCAATTTGGTATTTTCGGTACTCGGTTTCTTAAATAGTATATCAATATCATACCTAATCAAATTCAATATACTCGAATTTTTTTCTTTTCGGTTTTGATTTATTCGGTCCAGTAACTTCGGTTTGTTCAACTCAAATATTAACTAGTGCATAAAGCCATAAACTATAAATATTCCTAATTAAGGCACTCACATGTACAAAAATAAAGTTATTATAAGTTTACCTGACAATTGACAAATATTTTGTACAAAACCAACAAATATCAACCCATAAAGAGAATGTCTTACTGAAATTAGAGAATACAACAAACACTAATCTAATGCAACAATAACACATGAGTAAGAAAACATCCTGAAATCATAGAAGCACTACGTTAAACTTTTTGGCAATCTAAAGAGTAAGACTCAAAATCTGCAGCCTACTTTGTTCCTCATTTTCACTGCCAGCCGAATGCTAACGAAAATTGCGTTCCAAATGCCAAGAAACTTTCCATAGACATAAATGGGTGAGGATACTCATGTAAATTGGTTAAGCTCTCAAACCAAGCTAAACTTTTCTCTAAGTACTTTACACTCATAGATCTCATTTATGGTCTCACGTAACATCTTCTATACATGCAATAGACACCATAGAATATGCCATACGTAAAATATGCATGATATACCTTACTACACATTTTGGTATGATATCGATATTCTGATTTCCTTTTTTATAAATATCTGTATTGGTCAAACTTTGGCTCGTGTTTTGTGATGACAATGGCCGAGATCGAAGTATAGCTCGACCAACGATTAGGAGTCCGTGGTCCTAGTTCAAGTGAAGTCGAGCAGAAAACCTTAGCGGCGATAGCCAAGTTTTGACTTAAAGATGGGCAATATTCTATTCCCTCCCTTGTACTTTTAGGGTTTCTCTAAAGTTGTCCCTTATATATAGAACACTAGGGGAAGAAAAAGGGGCATCAAAGTATCTCAGAAAGAACATCTTGTATTATTGACTATTGGGAGATATACACTTCTTGTCTTAACTATTGATTCCCAAGTTAAGAATCACCTTTCTATATACAAGATCCAAGAACTCAGAAGCTCTCTTACATTGTCTATCATTTACTCAGCTGACAAACAAGATTGTTGATATTCGACACGTGGTATTTGGGCGTATAATCATCCGTTATTACACTTATTGCCATTGCATGCATTTATTTCATACACTTGTCCGTGTATTCATTGCCAATCATTGTTTTTATTTTAAATTAAATTATACTACTCGGCTGTGAGCCTAGTAGTGTTTTATTTATAATAATAAAAATTTAAAAAAACAAAAGTCTATGATGTCCTACTAGAGGTAGGACGATAAAATATGAAATTACATACTGCCTATTACCATAATTGCTCTTATGAGGCCCAATAATGATATCACAATATGTAACACTAGAAACGAATATAAATACTAAAACTAGACTAATAAATATCATAGACGGTCGCTTCATGGCTTCTTCTTTGACTGGTTAGATCTCGTAGATGTGGTTGGGCCACCTTGCTTTTGCTTGGCCGCTCTCATAGGTAGTCTCCTAATATTTGCTTCCTCACGACCAATGCTCAAAGTTGTTGTTGTACGTCCCTCAGAGTTGATTGGTACAAGTTGCTCCTTATTTGATGTTACTGCCGTTGGACTTCCTACAAAATTCATTTGTTGTCCTGGAGTTGTCGTTGCTGCTGCTACTGTATTGGCCTGATCATCCCCGGAAAAAACAATACCCCAGTCTTTATCATCGTCGTCCTTGTGTTGGTCAGTCCATAATGTAGATTTGCGCATCATCGTCTCAATTGCCAAATTATCATTCATCATCATCATCTCATTCTGAGCAATTTTAATGTTTTTTCCACTTGGGGGATTGAGAAAAGTAGTGTAGGAATGTTATTTTCCTCCTCTTCACCTCTCTCACCCCAAGTCTTGCGTCTAACAACAATTGCACTCGTCGCACCTTGTTGATCCTTTGATCCACTTGTCTCATTTGTGGATGCTTGTGAAACTGAAAGCACACCTATGTGTTGATTATTACCTGTTGACAGTAGTTGCTGTCCAGATTCACCAGCATGCTCACCAAAGGGTTGCATCAATTGTGAGGGGACTTAAAAAACTGAGGTATTTAGCGTGATCGGTGCCTTGATCTTTGGGGTTGTATTCAACAGTATAGCTGCTGCCTGGCGTCCTCATTGGTATTGTGTGCTAGCTGATGTTCCCTGCTGCCTTCAAGTTGCTGCAATCGCTGCCCAACATCCTCCACACCAAGTTCATTCATCAAAGCAGCAAAGGAAGCACTGCCTTGGCCTCCTTCATTACTGGACATTGGGACTATTTGTTTGGACTAGTCATTATCATTTAAACCTGTTGCAGCATCTTCAGGATCCTCAGCATCAGTAGGAAGATCGAAATTATTTGAGGTAGTCACAATGTTACTGTCAATTTGAGCAGTAGTAATAGCTACTAATTTTGCATTTCGATCAACTACTGCTTCAACAATATAAGTAGATGGTATTTCATGACTGGAAGAATTCAAACCAACTCCAACATGCTCGTTCCTCAATGGTAAATCTACTTTATTTGCATTAGGTATGAAGTTACTGGTGAGTGCATTGGGAGGATTCAAGTTCTCTAGAAATGTAGCTCCTACTTTCGTGAGGTTAACAGTGTTAGGCTTGTGTGATCCTCATTCAATCCCCACTGAATCATTATCCATCAAAACCTCATTAGAGTTCAGAGTAAGCGGATTTTTTTCCCCATCAGTTTGACCAGCATGATGGACCTTCTCGCGACCACCCGCACTTTGTTTTGCAGCTGTTTTTTTTCCAGCAACTGTAGTCCAATCTTCCTCCATATTTTTTTCCTCATTTCTACTGGAAATTGCAGCCACTTGACCACATTCCTGTCCAGATTGTTTTTTTCCTGTTGCATCAAAATTCTAGCCTCACCTTCTTTTTGTTGCACAACAATAGCTGTAGGATCTGCTGATTTTCTAGCTATATCAACTAGTGCAACATCTTGTTTAGCAACTCCAGATGTAGCTATTAAAGATCCTGCCTTTGTCCCAATCTGATATTCCTTAATCCCATCAGTAACACCAAAATAGTCTGCTGGTTTTTCACCTGTTATTTGCTGAAAATTAGATTGTTCCTGGGTTGTATTAACATGCCCTGAAACTGATTCAACACCTGCTACTGCTGATTTCTCCACTGGTTTGAAAGGTGCAACAACTTGATCACCAGTTGCATTCATTACAGTAGTAGCCTCCAAATTTGCACTTAAACCAGTTCCCTGAACCAGAGTCCCCTGTTCACTCCGATCACCAGCTGCACTATTATCATTAATAGCCTTCCCAATTTGCACAGTTGCATCCCCCCGATCAACAATTACCTTTAGACCTGCAGCAATTGATGCAACAGTTGCTTCCTTCGTAGAAAGCAAATTGTCATACGCTTGCACAACTGGATTTATTGCGTTGTGAATCGTCGCTAAGGCTGTTTTAGCAAGAACATCTCGTGTAGGCTTAGATGGACCCTTACCAATTTTAAAAGGATCACCTACAGAGATATTCGTATTTGCTCGATTCATCTCATTATTGTTGTTCCCAGTAACATTTTGATTTCCTTGTGCACTTTGCATTACCTGCTGCTCAACTTGACGTGTAGCCTCAATTTGCCCAGCTCTTTTAGCATTCAAATAGGCCCTATCATCTCCTTTTAGTTGTTCAACATTAGCCGTCTCACCAGCAAGTTCTCCATCACGCACTACCCCTTCTCCACTCTCAAGTCCATCAACTCCCTTTGCCTTACCATTCATCAAACGACATGATCTTTCTTCATGTCCTTGATGTTTACAAAAGGTGCAATACTTAGGTAAATTGTCATAGGTCACCTCCTGATAGTGTTCCACGATTTTTCCAGTAACTCCATCTACAATTTGCAGCCTAATTCTCTTAGGGTGTTTATCTAGGAGGTCAAGTAACACCTTAACTCTAGCAACGCTTGGTCTCGTTCGATCTTGAGTAGCTTTATCTACAGCAAGAGGTTTCCCACACGCTGCAGCAATTGACATTAGCGATTTTCTTGCAAACAAATTTGGCGGCAGGTCATGAAACGATATCCACACGACTGCTTTTGAAGTTTCTTCTTTTGGATTGAAACCTAGTGTCCATGGAAAGCTTCTAAAGAAAAAATCCTTACCCTTAGACTTTATATAACCAGTAGACTTCGAGATCACATGTACATAGTCATCATACAGATCGAGTCTAACTAAAATATGATGAAACTCGAGTTGGCCGATATTACACCTACCATTAACATCGAGCTGGGCTGGAATAAGCTGCCGTAACTCTTGAATATCAAGTCTTCCATATGAAAACTTAAGAACTACTGCTTGATGCAATCCCTCTTCGATAGTGAATTAGTTTACCTCTTCAACAGTGAATTCTACAGTAGGTTCTCCATGTTCGAATGTTACAGGACATAGTTCCAGCTTTGACGATTTTGCGACAGATTGTTTTGCGACAAGTTGCGATGCATATGACTGTTTTGTATTGTGATTTGGTTGTGTTTCATTATTGTTTTGAATGGACTCTCCCACAGCATGAGGCTGGAGAGAGACGATGGTAGCCATGGTTGTTCAAAGCTTCATGGTCGCCCAAATTTCCAGAGAGAATTGAGAGCGTGGGTTTTTTCCTTACCCTTTCATTGCCAATCATTGTTAGCTTCCCAGTTCGACATTTAATATTACAGCGTTTCTGCTCCATTCAATAATCAACACTTTCATAGATCTAATAGTTATTAAGTCTAGCTAGGATTAACTCAATATTTTAACTTAACAAACCTTATATTAAGTGTATTATCACATTTTTGGTAAAACAATTTGACGTCGTATGTGGGGATTTTCTAGTTAAAATATGTCTCTTTCTATCTGCATAAACTAACAATGGCAGGAAAGGGAGAAGAAAGGTTGAAAGCCATCGCGGACGTCACCGCTAATCTCATTAACGTCATTGATGAGGATAATGACGGAGAAGAGCTGAAAGGTACACCAAGCGTCACGACATGTCAAGGCAGTTCACCCCCTCTCCATGAAAGCGTAACAGTCATTCGAGAAAGAGGTGCTTCCACGTCCACAGCTAAAGAAGCACCACCGGCGGTAAAAAGACTGTTGGAAGCATGGTTGACAAGCACACTGAATGAGTTCCTCAACAAGCCCGTCCTAGGAACGACCCAGAACGCCGCACCGGCAGAGACGACCACCAACGAACAACTAGCCCCCTGCCCAACAGGTAACACTAACTCTACAGTCAATGCAGGTAACGACGCACTCACAACTATTTTGAGAAAGATGGAGGAGATGGAAAATGAAAATAAGGCACTACGAGATCAAGTGAATGAGCACCAGGATAGGGTCGACATGATACCCGGTGCCCCAAAACTCCTACTCAACCGGGACGTTGCTCAGTTCGTAGAGCAACCATACAGTGAAAACGTTGCACCACACCTCATCCCCAAAACCTTCAATATGCCTCCGTACTTGAAAATTTACGACGGCACCTCAGATCTGGAAGATCACATAGTCCACTACGTCACAGCGGTAAAAGGCAACAACCTCTCAAAGGAGCAGGTGTCGTCTGTGTTGCTTAAGAAATTCGGCAAAACCCTAGCTGGGGGAGCTCTGACATGGTACTCATAGCTACCAGCACGATCTATTATGACATTCGAAGAAATGGCCGACAAGTTCGTAACCGCCCACTCCGGAGCCAAGAAGGCCGAGGCCAGGGTGAGCGACATACTCGCCGTAAGGCAGTTGCCTGGCGAGGGACTCAGGGATTTCTTCGTCCGATTCAACAGAGTCAGGATGAGTTTACCAAATGTATCTGAAGGCATGGTCGTAGTTGCCTTCCAAAATGGGTTGAGCAGAACCGGATCCAGGCCAACCAGAAAGTTTCTAAGCAGACTCATGAAATACCTTCCAACTACCTGGGAAGAAATCCACAACGCCTATTGTGCCGAGGTCCGAGTGGACGAGGACGACCTCAATGGCCCGACTCAAAGGCTAACGTCAGTCCATACAGAGTCTAGGCGAGATCGCCGCAATGATGCCAGGAGGGATCACCCAGGTACACGCCCCAACCGAGATCGAAACCAACCATAAGTCAGAACAGCAATTCCAGCACCTCCTCTCCACATGGAAGGGCCGTCAAGGCCAAACGCAGGGACTCTACGGAACGACAAAGGTATGCCTCCACCTTTAACTACTCACAATTTTTGTGTCTCCCCTTCAGAAATAGTGTACGCATTAGAGAAGCTTGGGACAAAGGTAAAGTGGCCACAGAAGATGATGTCCGACCCAAACACCAGAAGTTCGAATGCCCTATACGAGTTCCACCAGGAACGAGGCCAAAAAACAGAGGAGTGCATAGCCTTACGGAAAGAAGTGGTAAACATGCTCAATTAGGGACACCTGAAGGAACTGACGAGCGACCGTGGAAGAGCCAACTTTGGCTGATGACGAGAACAACACCAAAGACCTCCAAAGCCGTCATCCCTCGCTCTCACTTTCCAAATGATCATCGGCGGAGGCAACGAAGCCGCAATTAATCATGTGAAGTTCACCACCACGCACAAGATAAAGAGATAAATCACACACGAGTGGTTTGACGACCTCGAAGACAGTATCATCTTCGATAAGTCAGATACCCATGGTTTGACTTTCCCTCACTTTGATGCTCTTGTTATTACTTTACGAATCTTAGACATTGACGTAAGAAGGATAATGGTCGACGATGGTAGCGGTGCATGTATTATCCACCCCCGAGTGCTCGCTCAAGTGAGACTCGAGGATAAG
Source organism: Nicotiana undulata (assembly GCA_005239495.1). Taxonomy (NCBI): domain Eukaryota; kingdom Viridiplantae; phylum Streptophyta; class Magnoliopsida; order Solanales; family Solanaceae; genus Nicotiana; species Nicotiana undulata. The sequence continues at coordinate 26,257 of ML243451.1, forward strand.
ATAAACCCCGTTGCATAACACTAACAGGGTTTAAAAATGCAGTTGAACAAACCTCAGGAGAAATAACGCTACCCGTCTTGGCCGAGGGCATCACGTTGGAAACAACGTTCCACATCATGGACCAGGACACAACTTATAACACCATCATAGGACGACCCTAGATACACGACATGAGGGCCATTACATCTAGCCTTTATCAAGTAATAAAGTTCCCGACCCCATGAAGAATGTCTAGCATCATAGACGAACAACACACGTCACAGGAGTGCTACTGCATCGACCAAGATTGTACCTATAACCAACAGCTGAAAGGAAAAAACTCGGAAGCATTGCAATTACCAAAGTCGAGACCAAAACCCGGCGACCAGGACGGCGTCATCAAAGATCCCGACGTCGTGGAGGCCGCAGGATCAACAGTAGAAGACCTCGACCCCGTCTAGCTAGAATAAAACAGCAACAACAAGAAGGCTTACATCGGTCACAAACTCTCTGAACCATGTAAATTTCATGAATTTTTAACTAACAATGCAGAACTATTTGCTTTCTCCCATGCAGATATGCCAGGTATCCCAAAAAACATCGCCACACACAAATTAAATGTGGACCCGCTCTACCCTACAGTAAGCCAAATGAGAAGGAAATTCAATGCCACAATCAACGATGCAGTACGCGAAGAAGCAGAGAAACTATTGGCCAACAGTTCCATTAGAGAATCCAAGTACCCCCAGTGGGTCGCCGACGTGGTCATGGTGAAAAAGAAGAATTGGAATTGGAAATGGCGCATGTGCGTCGACTTCACAGACCTGAACAAACCATGCCCAAAGGACTCATTCCCGCTGCCACACATCGACCAGCTCATCGATGCAACGACATGAAACGAGTTACTAAGCTTCTTGGATGCATACTCAGGATATAATCAGATCCTCATGGAAGAGAAAGATCAGGAGAAAACAACTTTCATCACTCACCAAGGGACTTACTCTTATCGAGTCATGCCATTCGGACTAAAGAACGCAGGGGTGACTTACCAAAGGTTGGTCACCAAGATGTTCAAAGAACAACTAGGCAAAATGATGGAAGTATACATAGACGATATGCTGGTCAAATCCAAAAGGAAAGAAGATCATATCGACCATCTGAAAGAAGCCTTCAACATACTGAGACAATACAACATGAAATTAAATCCCGAGACATGCGCCTTTGGCATGACCACTGGCAAGTTCCTCGGCTTCTTAGTATCACAAAGCGGCATATAAGTTAACCTCGACCAAATCAAAGCTATCGAAGGGATACCTGATCTGTTAACCAGGAAGAAGAAAGTACACAAACTCACCAGCCGCATTGTCGAGGTTTATCTCACGATCATCAGACAGATGCCACAAGTTCTTCAATGTCCTCAAGAAAGACAATGGGCTCCAGAGGAACTCAGAATGCGTCGAAGCCTTGAGAGAGTTAAAAGCATATCTGTCCTCGCCACCACTTCTCGCCAAAGCCAAAATCGGCGAACGCATCCTAGTATACTTAGATGTATCAGAAGTAGCAGTAAGTGCAGTACTCGTCCGCGAAAACAAAGATACGCAATCACCAATCTATTATATTAGTAAAACTCTGGTCGACGTTGAAACGAGGTACCCACATCTCGAGAAGCTGGCCTTGGCACTAGTCACGGCTTCGCGGAAGCTCAGACCTTACTTTCAATGCCACCCCATATCGGTCGTTATGACCTTCCCCCTTAGAAGTATCCTACATAAGCCTGAATTTTCGGGAAGATTGGTTATGTGGGCCATCAAACTGAGCAAGCACGATATCACGTATCAGCCGCGAACAGCGATAAAGTCACAAGTGATAACAGACTTCGTCGCCGACTTCAGCGCTAAGATAATGCCTGAAGTCGAACAGGAAGCCTATCGTAACGAGTCTCTTCAACTTGACCTATGGGTCCTACATACCGACGGCATCTCTAACGCGTCAGGATCGGAACTAGGACTCGTACTTGAGGTCCCGACGGGAGAAGTAATTCGCCAATCTATACGATGCATAGATAGACTAACAACGAGGCCGAGTATGAGGCCGTCATTGCAGGACTCAAACTAGCCCTTAAATATGGATCCCGACGAGTCATCCTCCGGTGCGATTCACAACTTGTGGTCAACCAAGTGGCAGGGACTTATCATATCAAGGAGCCGATACTACAAAACTACCAAACAGAAATCCATAAACTACTACCAGAGTTCGATGAATTCTAGTTCGATCAAGTTCCCCGAGCCCAAAACATCGAAGCAGATGGTCTCGCCAAGCTAGCAGAGGCGACCAAAAACATAAATGAAAGGGACAACGTTCACATTGCTCCACTCTTCATTAGACAACTTGAGGTGCACTCTGTAAACCAAACCTGGGAATGGTGCAATCGTATTATAACTTACTTGCAGGAGGGAACACTCTCAGTAGACAAAAAAGAAGCAAGAAAACTCTGAATGCAGGTAGCTAGGTACAACATCATCGACAACGACCTGTATAAAAGGACGTTTGCCGGTCCTTTGGAAAAATTCCTAGGACCCAACCAAACCAGGCGAGTACTCGAAGAAGTACACGAAGGCCATTGCGGCAACCATACCGGAAATCGAGCACTCGTTAGATGCCTCATATGGGCCGACTACTATTGGCCCACCATGAAAATAGAAGTCGCAGACTTCGTCAAAAAGTGCGAACAATGTCAGAAGTACGCCCCCATGATACACCAAGCAGGCGAACATCTCCATTCAGTCATGTCACCCTGGCCATTCATCAAATGGGGAATGGACATCGTAGGGCCGCTCCCAGTCGGGCGAGGTAATGTACGTTTCCTTTTAGGTTTGACTAACTACTTCTCTAAGTGGGTGGAAGTAGGCGCCTTTGATCAAATACGCGAACAGGAAGTCATCACATTCATATAGAGAAACATAATATGTCGCTTTGTCATCCCGAAGGAAATCAACTGTGATAACGGGCCACAATTCACCGGAAAAAAGAGCGCAGAGTTCTTCGAGAAATGGCACATCAAGCGCATACTCTCCACGCCATATCATCCCGCCGAAAATGGCCAAGCCGAATCCTCCAACAAAACTATAATGAACATCATGAAAAAGAAACTAGAGGACGCCAAGGGACTGTGGCCAGAAGTGTTACCAGAAATGCTATGGGCATATCGCACCACGCCAAAAACAAGCACAAGAGAAACTCCATATTCCTTGGTCTACGGCACGGACACAGTCATACCCGTCGAGGTTGGAAATCCAAGCCTAAGATACTCCAATGAAAGCGGACCGAGCAACGATGAGAGCAGAAGACAATATCTCAACGACATAGAGGAACGATGAGATATGGAATACATAAGGATGGTCTCCCAAAAACAAATAGAATAACGACACTATAACAAAAAGGCGAAGGTTCGACCACTAAAAGTCGACAACTACATTCTCAAAGCTAAAACATAGGCGAGCAAAGACCAGAATGAGGGAAAACTAGGAACTAACTGGGACGGACCGTACAAGATCACAACAACGGTCAACAAAGGATCATTCCAGCTAGAAACAATGGAAGGGAAACTGCTGCCCAACAACTGGAACATCGCTCATCTCTAGTACTTCAACTTCTAAAATCAGACGCCCTTCAAGTCGTACTCTTTTTCCCTTACTCGGGTTTTGTCCCCATAAGGGTTTTACCGGGGAGGTTTTTAATGAGGCGATGAGGGGGCGCCTCGAAGTTAAAGGTATTTATCCATTGCTCTGCCTAGTGCCTACTCAGCCGAACCAATGAAGGGACTAGGTAGAGAGAACTTCTCAAATGTATGCAAAGTATATAGCATTCTTCTGTAACATTCTCCAATGGAGTGAATAAACAAAGCAACACACACGTTTTCTTTGCACAACTCCAAAACCTCTCAACTCCACATACGTTCAACCTCGCCCGAATATTTACGTTCGACTTTGAATATTTGCATTTGACTTCAAATCGATCACATTTGACCTCGCTCGAATACATACGTTCGACCTCGCTCAAATATTTACATTCGACTTCTAATCGGTCACATTCGACCTCACTCGAATATTTACATTCGACTTTGAATATTTACATTTGACTCCGAATATTTTCATTGGACCTCGCTCGAATACATACGTTCGACCTCGCTCAAATATTTATGTTCGACCTCGCTCGAATATTTACGTTCGATCTCGCTCGAACATTTTCATTCGACCTCACTCGAATATTTACATTCGACTCTGAATATTTGCATTTGACCTCGCTCGAATACATACGTTTAACCTCGCTCGAATATTTACGTTCGACCTCGTTCGAACAATTCTATTCGACCTCGCTCGAATATTTACATTCGACTCCAATATTCGCATTCGACCTCGCTCGAATACATACATTCGACCTCGCTCGAATATTTACGTTCGACCTTGCTCGAACATTTTGATTCCACCTCGCTCGAATATTTACGTTCGACCTCACTCGAATATTTTTATTCGACCTTTCTCGAATATTCACAACCTACGTCAAATATTCACATTTGACTTCGAATATTTACATTCGACACCACTCGAACATTTAAATTCAAACCACCTTCAATCGAAATCAAAATAGTCACATTCGACATCGCTCAAATCCTTTATATCCAACTCTGCCCGAAGTAGCTACACTCAATAAACGGCCAGAGATTAGCCCCGAGCCAACCAACAAGCTGCCCACAAAGAATAACATCGCAACAAAATAAGGCAAGAAACAAGAAAGCAAAGCATGCAACAAAAGACAACCATTATATTACAAACCAATCAGGTTACAAAACTCACCTTCTTTTACAAACAGGGCCCGAGTACGCCCTCAGAAGAGCAAAAACAAAAGAGCACAAAAAATTCTAAGTACTAGACATTAAGCTGCATCGTCCCCTTCAGCATACTCGTCATCGTACCAGGGATCAGAAGAAAGCCCATCCACTGCATCATCATCATCATCGTCATCATCATCACCCCCACCAGGCGATTTGGGAGCATAGCCACAAGCCTCGCGAGCTGCCCGCGCTTTGCCATGAACGTCGGCAAGTTCCTCCTCCTCAATGACCTGATCACATCCAATTGAGCCTTGGCATGTACCCACATCTCATAGAGCTCCCGCAGTATGCTCATCTCGGCAGAAGCTTGAGGAACCAACGGACGGGCCAACTACTCCTTTTCAGCCCTCAAAACCACCACCTGCTCGTTCAAACTTGCTATCTCAGCTTCCAAACTCCCAACCTGCTCCTCCAGCCTCGCCACTCTAAGCGTTGAAGTCTTTGCTTTGCTAGCCCGTTCGAGTCTACAAGCATGCAGGGTCCCCGTCAAGGCCATCGCCTCCGCTATGGAGGCTGTCCTAACCTACTCCGCCATCTCCAGCTCAGCCCTTAGAATGGCAACCCTCGTCTGGAGGTCCGAGTTCTCAGCCATCACTCCCCTCTCGAGTTCGAGCTTGTATTCCTTGCATTTCAATGCCTCTTCCAGCTTGCTACATCGGCTGATAGCCCTCATAATTTCCTCGTCGTTCTCTTTCAGCTCCTCATTCTTCCTCTTAATCTTATCACGCAGTTCTTAGAACTGCTCGTCCTCTCCAACACTCCGGACCACCTTCCGGTACTTAGAGCGGTACTCCCTGTACTTAGACTCCATCCTCCTATACTGAATCACCCTCTCCTCTTCTCGAAGGTCACGCTCGATGTCCAGGATGAGAGTATGACAAAGAAAGAAAGAAGTCAGCTGAGACAACAATATCAACAAAGCATATGAAGACGTAACTAGAGTACTCACCCTCAAGGCCATCTCGGATATGCCAAGGGATATACCAGCGTCCCTCAATGTCTGTATGGTCCTGTTCTCAGCCTCGGCACACAGAGGAGCGAACGACGGTGCCACATGCTCAGTATCAACCAGGAGGTTGAAGTCCACAGGTATGACTATGTGACAGTTTGGGCCCTTCGTCCTAATGTCCACGCGGGTTCTTCTTTCAATAAAGGCCCTCGCCTCGTCGGGGTCAATATCAGAACCTGAGTCGACCTCTCCCACACTAGGATCACCACGCTGCTTCGCCCCTGACGGAGAACGATCACCTACTATCTGCGCAAACTCCATATCACCACGGGTCTTCGCCCTGGAAGGCCTTTCCCCAGTGACGTGCTCGGGCGTAACACCCGTTGCCTCGGTCGGAACACCCTATGACCTCGCCCCGAGAACTAGAGTCCCTTCTGACCCTTCCACGGCTGGATTTGCCCATCTCTATCCTCCGCCTCTTCTACGGCGACGGTTCCTCTTTAGGACAAGGCTCGTCGGTGAGGAAGAGTACTTGCTGAGGCAGAACGTTGCTTGAGACAACCGTATCTGAAGGAACGGACCCCTCTGTCCACTGAATCCCATCTCTGCTTCTTGTAGATTCAACTAAAGCAAACTCTATTGCAATCAAGGCCGCCCTTTAGCGGAAGGCGAGGGAAGGCATATTAGCTTTCATAGAGGCCCGCCGACCTAACACAAACACATGAGTTAGAAAACATTAAAGAGATCGACCAAAACACGATGAGTAGGATACTTACGAGGAGGAAGTTTCGGGCCGAAACGTTTGTGAAAGGAATACTAAGACCAGTCACGGATCCCCACAACATGAGGAAGCACACGAGCCAACCAATCTTCAATGTCCAGGACGATGGAGGGAGAGCGTTTCACGGCTATGAATAAAGAAGGCCTAAATAAGTCACAAAGGATAAAAATGAACAAAATATGGAATGACAGAAGATACGAGATAACACTTACGTTGGTTATTCCATTTTTCGAGAAATCCAGTCGGGTCTGCCACCAACTTATCAGTTCTGACGAAGAAGTACTTGCGCCAGAATAAACGACTCGCCATGTCATCCATCCTAGCAACCAATCCTTTCGTCCCATGATTTCTCAAGTGTATCATGGAACCACGAAGGAAAGTCGGTGAGAATAAATGCAGCAGGTGGCGAAGGTCGACTCCGCAGCCAACCAGCTTCATATACTTAGTTAACATTAAAAAGATCTTATAACAACAAAGGGAGATCTGCGCTGGACAGACGTTGTTGAAATGGAAGAATTCCTCAGCTAGCTTGGGAAGTGGAAACGTATAGTCGATGGTGAGCAGATAGACATAAAAGGCACAGAGCCTAGGTGGTGAACCTGGACCGTGTCACCCCCCGCGACGACAATCTCTATGTCAGAGGGGATGCGATATTTGGCTCGCAGTTTTGCCAATTCGACTTCCCCCATTTTAGAAAGCTCAGGTTAGGGGGCAGGTCCAGGCGCACTGGGGAAGTCATTCCTAATTAAAGAATTCTTCAGAATCACCTCATCAACTAAAGGGAAGCTATCATCCCCCTCAACCGGAACTCCTTCATCGGTAGGGACGATAGCCACCGACAAGCGAGAAACATCAGAAATATCATCATGACTATGGGAAGAAGCCGAAATTATGATTACAGTAGATCAAGCAATGGAAAGAAAAGAGATGAAGATCAAGGAAGTGGTTGAAGAAATCAGGAGTAAAAACCCACAGAAGAGAAGAGGAGGAAGCACAAAAGGTATTGGTGGGAAAAGGAATGGTGAAAGTTTCAAATGAGGAAACTCTCATCTATTTATAGGGTTGGTTGGCCTCAAGATCGAGGCCAAAAGCTACCTGCAAGCACAAGAATCGAAGCACCAACAGTGCAGGCATTGCAGGGGAAAGATGCATAATGATAATGCACGTGACAATAACGTCACCTAAAGTTACTTGTGTCTGTTACGACCTTAGTAGACATCGACTACTCAATTATGACCAAATTTCCTTCATAACGGACGCAAATTTATTCGCTCACCAAGGACGAGGTGCCCGCGACCTTGATAAGCGGAGGGACTAACTGTATTGGTCAAAATTTGGTTAGTGTTTTGTGATGACAATGGCCGAGATCAAAATATAGCTTGACCAACGGTTAGGAGTCTGTGGTCCTAGCTCAAGTGAAGTCGAGCACAAAACCTTTGCGACGATAACCCAATTTTGACTTAAAGATGGGGAATATTCTAACAGAATATTCCCTTCCTTGTACTTTTTAGAGTTTCTCTAAAGTTGTTTCTTATATATAGAACACTAGGGGAAGAAAGGGGGGCATCAGTGAATCTAAAAAAAACATCTTGTACTATTGACTATTGGGAGAATATACACTTCTTGTCTTATCTATTGATTCTCAAATTAAGAATCACCTTTCTATATACAAGATCCAAGAACTCAAAAGCTCTATTACATTGTCTATCATTCACTCAGCCGACAAACAAGATTGTTGATATTCGACACGTGGTATTTGGGCGTATAATCATCCGTTATTACACTTATTGTCATTGCATGCATTTATTTCATACACTTGTCCGTGTATTCATTGACAATCATTGTTAGCTTCTCAGTTCAACATTTAATATTACAGCATTTCTGCTCCATTCAATAATTCGCACTTTCATAGATCTTATAGTTATTAAGTCTAGCTAGGATTAACCCGACATTTTAACTTAACAAACCTCATATTAAATGTATTAACATATTTTTGGTAAAACAATACCGATTACGAATATCATACTTACTAATAAATATTTTAAAAAGGAAATATCAACAAAAAAATTGATTTCGATATGTTAATTCGATATTTACCAAATTATATACAGCCCTATTCTCAGCCCTCAATTTATCATGAACTAGCTAATAATTCTGTCCAAGTGGTTTTACTAAGAATTTAAGATTTATATAATTTCTAACAATCAGTGTATTTAAATGATTATTAATCTATTTTTAGGGTTACCATAGTTGATTTAATATGAAAAGTTACTTCTTGTTGTAAGTTGAAGAGTTTAAGAGAGAATGAATTTCTGTGTCCTCTATTGAATAATCAGGTGTTAATATATACAAAACTTGTGTCTTGTTAACTAAGAAAGCTATCGTAGAAAATAAGGCAACCAATACTATAGTCTCCTAAACATATACAACTTCCTAAAATAAACACAAAGTAATATTACACCATATTTACAACTATGTTATATCTCCCAATACTCCCCCTCAAGTTGGAGCATGAAGATCGCGAATGCCCAACTTGCGAAGTAGGTACAAAAATTGTTGTTTCCCAAGTGCTTTAGTAAATATGTCTGCTAGTTGTTCAGAAGTGCGTACATGAGATGCAACAACGTTACCAACTGTTATTTCATCACGTACGAAGTGACAATCAACTTCAATGAGCTTTGTACGCTCATGGAGAATTGGATTTGTAGATATATGTAAAGCATCTTGACTATCACAATATAAACGAACATGATCCTTGTGAAAGACACCTAAGGATTTTAACAGAGCCTTGAGCCATTTTAACTCACACACCGTTGTCGCCATAGAACGATATTCCGCTTCGGCCGAGGAGCGAGAGACAGTATGTTGTTTCTTTGTTTTCCAAGAGATAGGTGAATTACCCAGTAGAATAAAATAACCAATTAAAGAACGTCGTGTCATCAGACAGCTTGCATAATCAGAATCACAATATGCATGTAAGAGCAAATTACTATCAGCTTGTAAGAAAATTCCCTGACCTGGATTGCCCTTCAAATATCTCAGTACACGCAATGCTTCCTCCCAAAGTCTCTCTTTTGGAGAATGCATGAACTGAGCTAATATATGAACTGAATAGCACAACTCGGGATGAGTGATGGTCAAATAAGTTAGTCTACCCACCAATCGTTTATATTTTTCTAGTTCAGCAAAATCATTACCATTGTCCAATGCGAGCTTATGATTCTGCTCAATAGGAAAGCTAGCAGGTTTGGCTCCAAAAGGTCTAGTTTCACTCAAAATATCGAGTGCATATTTTCTTTGACAAAGAAACAGACCATTTATACCTCTGTCTACTTCTATCCTCAAAAACTATTTTAATGGCCCATGATCTTTCATGTGAAAGCAAAGATGCAAATATTGTTTGAAGTTAGCAATAGCACCAGAATCGTCTCTAGAAATTATCAGATCGTCGACATAAACAAGAACATGTAATGTTAAACCATTCTTGATATAAGAGAATAAAGAATAATCTGAAATGATTGCACAAAACCAAATGTCCTTAAGGCAGTAGCAAGTTTAGCAAACCAATTTCTTGGAGCTTGTCGCAATCCATATAAGGATTTGCGAAGGCGACACACTTTCCCTTGAGTCGACGGTTCAAATCCGGGTGGAAGTTGCATATAAACTTCTTCATCTAGATCCCCATGCAAGAAGCATTATGAACATCCATTTGATGAAACTCCCATTTTTTAGCCACAGCAACGCTAAGAAAAACTCGTACAATTACCATTTTCGCCACCAGAGAGAAAGTTTCATTGTAATCAATTCCAGCCACCTACTTTTTACCAAGAACCACAAGTCTAGATTTAAATCTCTCAGTTGTACCATCGGAATTATATTTGCTTTTATATACCCACTTGCCTCCGATAGTATTCTTTCCCGGGGGAAGAAACTCTAATGTCCATGTACCATTCTTTTCCAATGCGTCAATTTCTTCTTTCCTAGCACGTCGCCAAAGAGGGTCACGCAAAACATCATAAAACCTTGTGGGTTCAATACCTATAGTAACAACTGCCAGAAAGCTCTTGTGTCTAGAAGAAAAATTATTGCAAGTCACATAGTTAGCTTTGGGATACGGTGTACCTGAGGACTGTGAATGAGTGGGTGATGAGATTTGCGTTGAGGTATTTATGCACATAGTAGTATGACATTGTGTTGTGTAACATATATAATCTTTTAATCTGGTGGACACTTTATGTTCCCGATGTCCCAGACCAAGAGCTTCACCCACAGTAGTAATAGTAGTAGGAGGAGTCTCGGTATCCATAATGATAGAGCTTGTTTTCATATTTTTCTCCTGAATGGGACTAGGAGAAGTAACATCTACCCTCATTTACCCCCTTGAGTGAACAGGGGGTGAGTGATCATGTTGCATAATATGATCATTAGTGGGGGAAGCACCAGAGGAATCCAGCAGAGTGGTAGGCTCAGAGTCAAACACTGAATTAACATAGGGGAAGACGTTTTCATCAAAAATAACATCACGAGACACAAAAAAATCTCCAGTATCTAAATCATAGACACGCCATCCCTTCTTCCCGAAAGGATATCCAACAAAAATACATCGACGACTCCTAGAGATAAACTTATCTTTTTCACGGGACCTAAGATGAGCAAAGCATATACATCCAAATACTTTTAGAGGCTTATAGGAAGGTTCTTTTCCAAAAATTAACTCATAAGGAGTATTTCCATCCAATATGGGAGTAGGAGTATGATTAATAAGATAAGCTGCAGTCAAAACACATTCTCCCCAAAATGAGATTGGCAAATTAGCTTGGAAACGGAGTGCACGAGAAACATTCAAAATATGACGATGCTTCCTTTCCACTCATCCATTTTGCTGAGGTGTATCAACACAAGTTGTTTGATGGACTATTCCTTGCTCCGCACAGAAAGTATGAAGACAAGTGAACTCCTTACCATTGTCGCTTCTAAGCATTTTCACCCTTTTTTGAAACTGAGTCATAACCATGGAAAAAAATTATGTTATTTTATGTTTAACCTCACTTTTCTAAGCCATTAAGTAGAACCACACACCACGAGAAAAATCATCCACAATAGTAAGGGAATATACAGCGCCACAAGAAGAAGGAACACGATAAGGGCCCCAGACATCACAATGAAGTAATTCAAATAATCGGTACTTTTATTCATACTATTAGGAAAAATTTCTCTTGTTTGTTTTGCTCTTAAACAAACATTACATAACTCATATGTTCTACTATGACTACTAATTCCAGGAAGAAGAGAAACTATCTTATTAGAGGGATGACCAAGCCGACGATGCCATAAATCAAAATTATCCACCTTATGGGTGATATTTGCTTGTGCTCGTGCCACTGACTTCAAATAATATACCCCATCGCATTGTTCACCCACACCAGTCACTGTCCTCAAAGTTCGGTCTTGTATCACACAAAGCATGTCAGCAAATATGACAAAGATATTATTTTCATTAGCGAGCTTAGACACAAAAATTAAATTGCATTTTAAATGAGGTACATAAAGAACATGATGCGATTTCAAATTATTTTTGAATATAACAGTCCCCGCCTTCGAAGTCGTAGTCATGGAACCGTTTAGAAGGCCTACTAGATATGGTATCATATCACATAAATCTGTAAATAACTTGGCACCACCACACATATGGTGAGATGCCCCCGAGTCGACAATCCAACGAATTCCAAAAGCGTTACCTGACAATTATAATGGTTCTTATTATGGAATTAAGCATGGATACCAGTGCACTCCACTCGTGATTAGATAAACCCGTCCAAGCATTAACATCTGCCTCTGTTTTACTATTTGACTCATTTGCTTGTGCAGCATTAGCAACTGCTGTAATCCCACATCCAGTGCCACCATGTCCATAATTACCAAAGTTTCCAGATCATCCACCACGACCACATACCGTAGTCCTTCCTTCTCCTCGTCATGTACCCCACCATTCAGGATATCTGATTAATAGAAAACAATCTTTCTTTTCATGTCCAAGTTTCCCGTAATTACCACATTTTAGTTTATCCGAATTATTAGATGTTTTGCCATTGTAGTTGATGCGATCATTAGACAAGGACTGCACAGCAAAAGCAACATAGTTTGCATGCTCCTCCTTAGCTCGAGCAACGTTCCGATGTCTCTCCTCTTGTATAATCATGGCATAAACTCGATTCAACGTAGGTAGGGGTTCCATGCTTAATATGTTGGAATGTGTAGTCCCAAACACATCATCATCAAGCCCCATTAAGAACTGATGTACTTTTTCTTTTTTGCGTTTTTGTACCAGTTCCTTTGCTTCCCCACACCTACACCCAACACATGTACATATCGGATTTTTTGTGTAACCAATAAGTTCTTCCCACATGCTCTTCAATTTACCATAGTACACAGGAACAGTTTGTCCTCCTTATTTACAAGATTCAAGTTCATTTTTCAACTGGTGTATTCTCGTGTCATTACCAATTGAGAATCGTTCTCTCAAGTCTTCCCATAATTCTTTAATAGTTTCCATGTAAGAGATCGTAGAACAAAGTGGCAGATCTATGGTGTTAAAGACCCAAGCAACCAACATCGAATTGATGGCATACCAATCATCGAGTTCAAATACTTCTTCCTTGGGATTTGTAATCATTCCATCGATAAAACCCAATTTCTTTTTGGCTCTAAAAGCATTTCTCACGACCTTAGCCCATTCGTCATAGTTGTCGCCCTTCAAAACCACAGGAGTTATGCATATTCATGTGTAGTCTGTTGAAAGCAAGAAATATGGCGATGTTGGATCATTCATGGGAGTTTTGCTACTCCCGATCCACTGCCTTCGTCTCCATCCTTCTTCTTGTCGTCGCCGACCATCTCACCGATTCCTTCTGGGTTATGGATATGATACCATGAAGAGTTTAAGAGAGAATGAAGTTCTGTGTCCTCTATTGAATAATCAAGTGTTAATATATACAAAACTCGTGTCTTGTTAACTAAGAAAGCTATCATAGAAAATAAGGCAACCACTACTATAGTCTCCTAAACACATACAACTTCCTAAATGTTGACCCAAGTCACTGCATGGTTTTGAAGATTGACAAATGTCTACCAAGTTGAACCAGGTCCATCAGGCTATCATAGTGAAACAGACTCATTGGCACGCGAAGAGTCCATGTGTAGGAGATAACAAGTTATGTGAATTATCTGGGAACTAAGAGGTTGTCTCCTAAAGCAAAAATGTTGCAAACTGATAAGAGGTTAGAGTTTGAATTCAGCAAGGATAGTAACAAAGGAAGGAAGTTGAGTTTAATACAAACTCTTCCACCAAGGAAGAGTTGCATTAAAATTGAACAACATATCTCAACGACTGAAAATTCTATAAAGTGTTGAAGCATTCCTGCTGAAGAGTTGATCGCACAAAGGCAGAAGTGAAACAAGAATTGAAAGCAAAATTCCCAGAGATATTTTGCAAGCAGAATCCTTGTGCGACACAAAGGCTACTGACCAACTAGAAGAACCAGTTCTATCTGTTTGTTTATTGAGTCTAGTTGGTTGTAGTAGGTGATTTAATATT
>ML243451.1:41793-108812 GCA_005239495.1 Nicotiana undulata
TTTGGGAGTCAATTGCCCAAGTGGGATCCCAAAAGCAAGTATCTCACTCTTCCTAAAAATAAAATCTGCACCCACTGTGGTAAGACTGACCACTACAAAATTGAGTGTACTGCAAGAGACCAGGCCAGTCGAAAAAATGAGAGTTTTGTTAAAAAGAAAAAATTACTACCAAATTGGGCAAGAAAAAATTTAATTCATCAATTCTCTCATAGAAAATGACCCAAACTAGTTTGGGTTCTTAAAACTAACCCCTGATTTCTTTTTGTAGGTACAAGTGAGAGGAAGTAACCAAATTTGGTTTTTGGATAGTGGCTGCTCAAAGCATATGACGGGGAAAAAGGAACAATTCCTTTCACTTGAAAACCTCAAAGGAGGAAATGTCTCCTTTGGAAATGGAAAGAAAGGTGAAATTATAGGGGTTGGCAAAGTAGGTAAGGATGACACACGTTCCATCGAACATGTGTACTTGATAGATGGCTTGAAATACAGCCTGATCAGTGTGTCACAATTGTGTGACAGAGGTAACCTGGTTGCTTTCACTTCCACAAAATGTTTTGTGATTAACTTGCTTACTGACAAGATTGTTTTGCAGGGAAAGAGAATGAATAATATCTATGTCATAGACTTGTCCACACTGTCTGAAAATGAACTCACTTGCTTAAGTGTTTTGGACAGTGATCCCCTCCTTTGGCACAAACGACTTGGACATGCAAGTCTAAATCAGCTTAACAAATTAGTCTCTAAGGACTTAGTGGTGGGACTCCCTAACATTAAATTGAAGGAAGACAAAGTTTGTGAGGCATGTGCAAGGGGGAAACAGGTAAGATCCTCATTCAAAAGTAAGAAAATGATCAGTACCACCAGGACGTTGGAACTGGTTCATCTGGATCTGTGTGGTCCAATGAGAACTCTGAGCAGAGGTGGTAAGAAATATGTGATGGTGCTAGTTGATGATTATTCAAGGTTCACTTGGACCTTATTTCTGACATCTAAGGATGAAGCATTTGATATGTTCACCTCATTTGTTAAGAAAACTCAAAATCAGTTAGGACATCAACTAGCATCAATAAGATCTGACCATGGTACTGAATTTGAGAATGCAAAATTTGCTGAGTTCTGTGAAAAACATGGTATCAATCACAACTTTTCTGCCCCTAGAACCCCACAGAAAAATGGGGTTGTGGAAAGAAAGAATAGAACTCTTGAAGACATGGCAAGAACCATGCTTCTTTCTAGCAAACTACCACACAGCTTCTGGGTAGAAGCAATAAACACTGCTTGCTATATAATCAATAGATGCATGACCAGGCCACTGATAGAGAAGACTCCTTATGAATTACTTAAAGGGAGAAAGCCCAATATATCTCATCTTAGGGCTTTCGGATGCAAATGCTTTGTGCACAATAATGGCAAAGATTCCCTAGGTAAATTTGATCCCAGAAGTGATGAGGGAGTATTCTTGGGATATTCATCACATAGCAAAGCCTATAAAGTGTACAATAAAAGAACTATGTGTGTAGAAGAGAGTGTGCATGTTGTCTTTGATGAAACTAACACTCTTTCTGAGAGACAGGAACCAGAAGATGAGGAGCTTGGACTGGTGAGAAGCATTGAACACATTGAAGCAGCCATGGGAGATGGAACAAGTGATGGACTAGGTCCAACTACCCCAAGCAACATGACAGGGGGAACTCAACATGTGAACCCTGGCCCTGATCCTGTTCCACAACAACAAGACACCATAGAATCATCTAGAAGTGAACAATTGATGCTCAACCACAGAGATATCAAAGTTTTCACCCTCTTGAGAACATCATAACAGATTTGTCATCCGGAATCAAAACAAGAGCCTCCTTGAAAAATCTGTGTGTGTTTGATGCCTTTCTATCCTTAATCGAACCAAAGAACATTGGTGAAGCTTTACAAGACGCCGATTGGGTAAATGTCATGCAAGAAGAGATGAATCAGTTTGAAAGAAGTCAAGTATGGCACTTGGTACCCATACCACTAGACAGATCAGTGATTTGCACAAACTGGGTCTTCAGGAACAAGCTCGATGAGGATGGAATTGTTACAAGAAGCAAGGCCAGACTGGTTGTTCAAGGGTATAGTCAAGAAGAGGGAATTGACTATGATGAGAGCTTTTCCTTTGTGGCAAGACTGGAGGCAATCAGACTTCTTATAGCATTTGCTGCACATATGGAATTCACTCTCCATCAGATGGATGTTAAGAGTGCCTTTCTCAATGGCTATCTGAAGGAAGATGTATTTGTCAAATAGCCTCCAGGTTTTGAAAGCAAGGAGTCACCTGACCACGTATACAAACTTGACAAGGCTCTCTATGGTCTCAAACAAGCACCTAGAGCATGGTATGAGCGGCTATCAAAATTCCTGCTAGAACATGGGTACAAACGAGGCAAAATTGACAGCACCTTGTTCTTAAAGGAAAAGGGTAAAGAACTCATGGTTGTGCAAATATATGTGGATGATATTATATTTGGGGCAACTTCTGAAAAACTGAGTAAGGAATTTGCTACACTTATGGGGAGCGAGTTTGAGATGAGTATGATGGGTGAGCTGAACTTCTTCTTAGGATTGCAAATCAAGCAAAACCCCAACGGAACAATGATCCATCAACAAAAGTATGTGAAAGAACTTCTCAAGAAGTTTAAAATGGAGGACTCAAAGGAAATAGACACCCCCATAGCCACAACTACAAAATTGGATGTGGATGAACCTGGTTCATCCGTTGATCAGAAGCTATACAGAGGGATGATTGGGTCTCTATTATATCTCACTGCCAGTAGACCTGATATTGTGTTCAGTGTAGGACTGTGTGCTAGGTTTCAGGCAAATCCAAAAGAATCCCACCTATCTGCAGCGAAGAGAATTTTGAGATATCTGAAAGGCACTATTGATTTGTGCCTTTGGTACCTTAAAGGTAGTAATTTTGACCTTATAGGATATGCTAATGCTGATTATGCAGGTTTCCTGGTTGGCAGGAAAAGTACTTCAGGCATGGCTCACTTTCTGGGCTCCTGCCTTGTGTCTTGGGCCACCAAGAAACAAAGTTCAGTAGCTCTGTCTACTGCTGAGGCTGAATATGTGGTTGCAGCCTCATGTTGTGCTCAGTTGCTGTGGATCAAGCAACAACCCATGGACTTTGGTATAGATATGGGATGCATTCCTATTTTCTGTGATAACACTAGTGCAATTAGTATGACCAAGAACCTGGTTCATCATAAGAGAACTAAGCACATAGATGTTAGACACCACTTCCTTAGGGATAACTATGAAAAGGGAATGATCTCAATTGAATTTTGTGCTACTGACAAGCAAATTGCAGATATCTTTACTAAAGCACTGAGTAGGGAGCATTTTGAGAGAAACAGGCTTGAATTAGGGATGATTAAGATCACCTAATTGGAAAAACAAATTGAGAAAAAAAAATGAAAAATGAAAAAAAAATAAAAAATTTGGCTAGAAACATTAACATAGATAATCAACCAGACTAATCATTGCTCAGTATCATGGATTTACTGCCATACTCCCTTGCCATGTATTAATATGATTCCCTGGTTGCTAATGATGTTTTTCTATCTTTGTAAATTGCGGCAAATTAAAGACTTTAACACAGTGAACCTGGTTCATCGCTGCAGGTTCATCTGACTAACAAGGTACGTGCTCATCTCCATACATTTATTGAAATAAGTATAGTCACACATGAGCAGAATTCCATCCTTATTTGGTTCAATTCAAATTCTCAGTACCTATCCTAAAATGAACCAGTTTCAAGAAGTCCCATCGCTACTCAATTAGCCTAGATTTAGGGGATTCTTAACTGTCTAATCAATGACACTCTTACGTCGATTAGACTCCCTCTTAATTAAATGCTTTGCCCGTTGTATTATTCATAGCCACATCTTATAAAAAGGTCATCATTGCCTCCCCTCTACATAACATAACAAGTAGAACCAAGTTCGTCACTCTCTTCTTCAAATCAAAACTGATCGAATTTTCTTCTCTTTCTAAAAAGCTTATCGCAATGTCTTCACCACCACCTGCCTCTTCATCTTCTTCATCGCCCAATCATGATTACGATGGAGGACTTTATGAATCTGATTATAATTCTCCATCCGTGTATAGCTCTCAATCTCCAAAGATATCTTTAACCCCTGAAAACCCTCCAGTTCTTGAACCCACACCTAACCCTACTCCAACCCTCCGGGCTCGTCGTGTGAAAGTTCTTGCTAGAAAATCTGTTTCTTCTGGCTCTCGTGCAAAATTCTTGGAGGAAATTCTACAGGCTGAAAAGGATAATGATTCTGAATCATCAAGTGAATCCTTCAAATCATCCAATGAGGATGACGCACCTGGTTCATCTAGTTCCGAGCAAGGTGATCTTGAGATTGTTTCTGAAACTGCTACCACTGAGAACATGTTTATGTTGGTTGGGTCAGTTGTTGATGTTGAAGTGCCAGATAGGCGTAGAAAATTAGGAAAAGATAAAGTTCTTGAGAGAGAGGGAGAAAGAGGTTCTGTAAGGGGATCTGGGGAAGACGACACCCCTTTGGCTATCTGTGGTCCCGTTCCTGAGCATGTTGGAGAACATGTCACAAATTTAGGGGAAAGTGTTGTTGAGGAAGCAGCAGCAGGTCTAGAGAGATTACAAAAATCAATAGATGAACCTGGTTCATCTATCAAGGAAACACTAGCTGAGATGCTGCAGAGGTTGGGAGACTCCTACAATCCCAAAAAGAGAAGAACTTCCAAGTCTAGAAAAGCTAAAACACATGTCTCTTCCAAGAAACAAAAAGCTCTAGTGTTTGCTGATGTTCCTGCCCCAAAAGTGCGTGCTACTAGGAGTGTTGTTCAACAACAAGAAGAAGAGTTAGAAAAAGCTCTGAGAGAAAGCAAAAAGAAGAAGAAGGCCAAGGGAAAGGCCAAAGTGGGATAGCCTATTGAGGCTGTAATTGTTGATGATGATACGATGGACCTGGTCTATCATGAGGAGCAGCCTGCTCCGGTTGTGGTTGAGACACTCAAGCCTAAGAAGTCTAAGGCTTCTTCAAAGAAGTCAGCTGTTGTGTCTGCCACACCTTCAAGCACTGTTAAAAGGACCATATCCAAGGCCAAGAAAGTGAAGGTTGTTGAAGAAGAAGAAAAACAATGGAGAGGAGAAGAAGAGGAGAAGTATGGTGAGAAGTTTGAAAAACTCACCATGTTTGGCAAGCGTACAATTCTGAAAGTGAAGTTGGTAAAAGATCTCGAGGAACCTGGAATGCAATACTTGCTGGACACACTAGATGTGCAGGGGTGGACGGAAATGGTCCTTCGCATGGAAGGAAGGATGGCAAGGAACGAATTGGTGGAGTTCATGGCAAATGCAAGTGTCAAGAATGGCAGGGTGACCTCCACAGACAAAGGGATTCAGATCACTTTTGATGCAAAGGAACTGGGAGAGATTCTGAACATACCTGCTGAGGGCTACGATGATTACACTAGGCAAATATGGCCTAGTCTTGATGGAATGGCCTCAGCTCTCAACATTACCAGATTATTTTGTGAGAATGAGGAAGTTGAGCCCAGGTCGGTGTTCAAAAGTGAAATGAGGCCCCAGCACAAGTTATTCTTTGAATTCGTGATCAAATTCCTACTGCCACGACAAGAGAGAAGGCACATTGCAAGCTATATGGACTTAACGCTTATGGAATGTCTGTATAGGGGTAAGCAGATCAACTGGCCAACTTTCATCATTCAGCTCTTGGACAGAGTTGTAAATGGAACCAAAGCACATGCTATTCCTTATGGCTTTATTATGACGGTTGTGCTTGCCCACTTTGAGGTTCCTGTGAAGAAAGTTGATATGGCTAATGCTAAGGATTATTTTGGGAAGAACACTTTGATGACATGTGATTATCTTGTCAATGGTCCTGGGGATGAACCTGGTTCATCTAGGAAGCATCCAGTCAATAGCAAAGTCAGGTCATTGGTGCAGGAAGGAGAGATAAAGTATGCAGAGATCCTTAGATTGAAATCTCGCCTTCATGAGGTGGAAGCTGAGCAAGATGCTCTCAGAGTTGAACTAGCAAAAGAGAAGGAGAACAATGAAGGTGTTCTTCAACAAATGCTTTCTCTCCTTAAAGCCAAGAACCCAACCTCATCTTCACCTACCCAACCTTATGATGTCCAGAGCCACCAAAACCCCATCTATGACCTAGTCCGGGATTTGTTCTGTTTCTGTTTTTTTGTTTTTCTCATGGTTATGACTTTCTTAGTTCTTTTTGTGTATGGTGTTTGATTACTGACTAATCAATGAATGCTGCTGTTTTGTTATTGACTTGTCTCAATTTCTTATTTAGCTTACATTTATTGGTTTCTTTCAATGATTGAATCATGTTTGCACCTACAGTTGCCTCAATAGCCATGAGTAATTTTTAACAAATTCTGGTAAGTTTATCATTTTACAACTTTTCGATGATGCCAAAAGGGGGAAGACATGTGCTTTTCAAATTTCAAACCTGTTGTGATATTTATAACCTAATGAACCTGGTCTCTCTATGATAAATGCTTAAAACCATACAAAGTGTTTGAAGATTGTACAGGGCTAAGCACAGGGTTTGTCATCATCAAACAAGGGGAATTTGTTGACCCAAGTCACTGCATGGTTTTGAAGATTGACAAATGTCTACCAAGTTGAACCAGGTCCATCAGGATATCATAGTGAAACAGACTCATTGGCACGCGAAGAGTCCATGTGTAGGAGATAACAAGTTATGTGAATTATCTGGGAACTAAGAGGTTGTCTCCTAAAGCAAAAATGTTGCAAACTGATAAGAGGTTAGAGTTTGAATTCAGCAAGGATAGTAACAAAGGAAGGAAGTTGAGTTTAATACAAACTCTTTCACCAAGGAAGAGTTGCATTAAAATTGAACAACATATCTCAACGACTGAAAATTCTATAAAGTGTTGAAGCATTCTTGCTGAAGAGTTGATCGGACAAAGGCAGAAGTGAAACAAGAATTGAAAGAAAAATTCCCAAAGATATTTTGCAAGCAGAATCCTTGTGCGACACAAAGGCTACTGACCACATAGACATAGAAAGTTCATAACCTTCTTGTTTTCGTTCATATTAATCTCTCTGTAGAACTATTTCCCTTAAGCACCCTCGAGGTTAATAGAAAAAAGAAATAGCAACTCAAATAACTAACAAAGTTATGTTTTCCAAAGATAGCTATGTTGAGCTAGTCAGCCATGGTAGAAGAAGAAGAAAGTTGGTGAAGAAGAAGAAGGAGAAACTTCATTCTCTGTATTGGAAAATTAAATTGTTCTAACAAACTCTGAAAGCTACTGTACATATATAACTAACTTGTATTTATACTCCTAACTACTTCATCTAACTTCATCTAATTATAATATATTAAATTAACTGTTGGACCCCACAACTATTTCTTCTACACTTCCCCTCAAGCTGAGGAATGAAAATATACTCTTCATTCCCAGCTTGCAAAGTAAGTGATCATGTTATGGACTGCACAAACTCTTGGTAAAGATATCTGCCAGTTGCTTTCTTGTACCAACATATTGAGTTTGAATTATTCCTTCTTGAATCTTTTCCCTTACAAAGTGACAATCTATGTCTATGTGTTTGGTTCTTTCGTGAAAAATAAGATGGGCTGCAATTTGAATTGCAGCTTTGCTATCACAATGAAGTTGGACTGGAAGATCAAATGATACTCCCAGTTCATCAAATAATCCAACTAGCCACTTTATCTCTGCAACTGTAGTGGCCATGCTTCTAAACTCTGCTTCAGCTGAGCTTCTTGAAACTGTTCCCTGCTTCTTTGATTTCCAGGAAATTAAGGCATCACCAAACTTCAAAGCATAACCAGTGACTGACTTTCTTGTCTCTACACACGCACCCCAATATGAATCACAGGAGGCAACCAACTTATAACTGTCAGTTGATGGTAGAAACAACCCAAGGCCAGGTTGTTTTTAATGTACCTGATAACTCTCATAGCTGCATCTAGGTGTGACTGCCTGGGAGCATGCATGAACTGACTCAGAACCTGTACCACAAATGCTATATCAGTCCTAGTCATGGTCAAATACACCAGCCTTCCCAATATTCCTTGATAGCCACTTATGTCTTCAAGCAACTTGTCATCAGACAAGTTCTCCTTGTTGAACACCTTATCAAACTCTATGAAAGTAAGATTGTGATTGAATTCCAGTGGAGTGAGTACCGGTTTTCCTCCTGACAGACCAGTCTCAGATAGCAGCTCAAGTGCATATTTCCTCTGACACATGTGAATGCCTTTCTTTGATCTTGAAAACTCTATGCCAAGGAAGTACTTCAGCTCCCCTAAGTCCTTCATCTTAAACATGTTCTGCAAGTCCTCTCTAGCCTTCTCAATCAAGTTTAGATTATTTCCAATCACAAGAAAATCATCAACATAGATAAGCATAATCACCAAATCTGCTCCCTTCTTGTGTGTGAACAAAGAATAGTCATAGTGTGACTGTACAAAGCCTAGATCTGTTAATGCTTTTCTTAACTTTAAGTTCGACTGTCTAGGTGCTTGTTTGAGCCCATACAGGGACTTATTTAACTTTCACACCTTCTGATACTCCCCCTGGCTTGAAAAGCCATCAGGAATTTGCATATAAACTTCTTCACATAAATCTCCCTGCAAAAATGCATTATGAACATCCATTTGAAACACAAACCAATGAGAAGCAGCAGCAAGTGCCACTATAGACCTTACTGTAAGCATCTTAGCCACAGGGGAGAAAGTTTCAGTGCAGTCCAACCCTTCTTGTTGGTTGTAGCCTTTGGAAACCAGCCTTGCTTTATATCTTTCCACCTCTCCTATGGACTTGTACTTGACCTTAAAAACCCACTTGCATCCTATAGGGACTTTGTCTGGAGGAAGATCTACAATAGTCCACGTATTATTGCTCTCAAGAGTTGAGATCTCAGATTTCATGGCAGCTACCCATAGTGGATCAATATTGGCCTCATCATAGGTCTTAGGTTCTACAATTACTGAATAAGCAGCTAAAGAAGACCTGTAGGAAGGAGTGAGTTAGTCATATGTCACAAAGTTAGATAGTGGATATAGACAAGAGGATTTCTGTTGAACAACATAATCTTCTATCCACACATGAGGCCTTGATTCCCTTGAGGATCTTCTAAGTTGTACTGGCTGATGAGAAGGATTCCCAGCAGGAGGTGATGAGGAAAGCTGAGACGTATCATTAGAAGTGAAGTTTGAAGGAGAATGCAATGGAGAAGACACAACATAAGGGTTAGAAGGACCAGGTTCAATCGGTTGCACCACAAGAAATATAGGAGAAGGATCAGCGTTCATGTGTTTGAGGGGAAAGATGTCTTCTTGAAAGACAGTATCTATGCTGACAAAGAATTTCTTAGAGGTTAGATCATAGAGATAATATCATTTCTGTGTGGTGGAATATCAAAGTAGAACTGCTAGAATTGCTCTTGGACTAAACTTATCATCCCACTTGATAGTGGTAGCATAACACATGCTACCAAATACTTTGAGATGCTGTAATGAAGGTTCTCTGTTAAACAATTTCTGGAACGGTGACTGACCTTTCAATAATACAGTAGGCAATCTGTTGAGTAGGTATACAGTTATAGATACACACTCTCCCCAAAATCTTAAGGGTACAAATGCCTGGGATCTTAATGCTCTTGCCATATCCAGTATATATCTATGTCTCCTCTCTACAACACTATTTTGCTATGGTGCGTATACACAAGAGCTTTGGTGTACAACTCCATACTCCTTAAGCAGATTATTCACCTGATCATTAAAATATTCTGAGCCATTGTCTGTTCTAAGACATTTTACTCCACAACCAAATTGAGTTCTGACATATGTTAGGAAGTTCCTTAGCACTACAACAGACTCTGCCATGTATATCTAGAGAAATCATCTACTAGAGTCAAAAAATACCTCTTACCATCATGTGTAGGAACCTTGTAAGCACCCCATACATCAGCATGCACAATATCAAAAGACTTAGCAGAACAAGTTGTACTCAGAGGAAAGGGTAGTCTTGCTTGTTTAACAATAGGACATACAGAGGAAAGAGTAGTCTTGCACAATATCCATGCAGCTTGTAGCAGTTCTCCCTTGTGTGACCTTTAAACTTGCAGTAGTCACACTGAAGAGAAGACCTTCCGGAACTGTAGTTTGTCTTTGCCTTGTAATTGATGTTACCACCACCAGAATTGTTACCAAAATTGTTTCCTTTGTAGCTTAGTAGAGCAGTTGCATCAGTTGCATCATTTCCATCAGCACTAATGCTAATATTGATTCCACTACTACCATTTCTCCTTTGGCTTCTACATTTACTATCATAGAATACGCTCGGTTTATGTTTGGAAAAGGCCTTGTCATAAGAATTTGATCCCTGGCATTCTCATAGGAATTATTTAGTCATGTTAAGAACTTATACAACTTTTGCAACTGATAATGTTTTGCATGTATGACAGATTCTAGACATCCACATGAAGGAGGAGGAGCTAATGTCTCATATTCATCCCACAGTTCCCTGAGTTTTGAAAATATACAGAGACACTGATGAAATGCCTTGGGTTAGTGCAGCAATTTCTTTGTGCAGGTAACAGTCTCTAGAGGCATTCACTTTATCAAACCTCTCTTTGAGGTCCTCCCACACTTTATGAGCATCGGACGCATAGATCACAGTACTAATTAGGTTAGGGGATTCTGTGCTCATTATCCAAGCTAAAACAATGGCATTACATCTGTCCCAGAGTTCATGCAAGGCAGGATCATACATTTCTCTTCTACAAGTTCCTAAAACAAAACCTAGTTTGTTTTTACCATGCAACACAATTTTCATTGACCGACTCAAAATTGAGTAATTTTCAGAACCTTGAAGTTGAATTGAAATAAGAACAGAACCTTGAGTATCTGAAGGATGAATATAGAGAGGATGATTGTGATGTACCACATCTGGAGAAAGCATTGCTTGAGCTTGAGTTGCAGTCGCCATAGGTGTAGAAGTCGAGGTTCCTTCATTGATCACCATTGTAGACAGTATAAACTGTATCGCACCTCACTAGTTGAGATGATTTAGATTGCAAATCACTCAATTTTAGTAGAATTTGACGCTAATCAGATAAACCCTAATTTCGGGGAAATTTGCTAGAACACTGATAAGTAACAGAGTAAAGGAAGCTATTAACCAGCTATCTTCTTCTCCTGAAGCTGCTGAGCTAATCGATCTAGCCTTGAAGCTCTAATACCATCTTGAGCTAGTCAGCCATGGCATAAGAAGAAGAAAGTTGGTGAAGAAGAAGAAGAAACTTCATTCTCTGTACTGAAAAATTGAACTGTTCTAACAAACTCTGAAAGCTATTGTACAGATATAACTAACTTGTATTTATACTACTAACTACTTCATCTAATTACAATATATTAAATTAACTACTGGACCCCACAACTATTTCTTCTACAAGCTCTTTATTTGAAAATACTTTCTTTTGATGGAATTAAGAACAAAAAGAAATGGAAAATACATTTAATTGAACTGTTGTACTAAACTTAATAGCTTGGTTCTTTAACACTGCTAGATAGAAGCAGTGGGTATATATATATATATATATATATATATATATATATATATCCGGTGTTCGATATTCGCATAAGGCTCCCGACTAACTCGATTTGCGGCATGTAAGGCACATTAAAGGATTTCTTTTTTCATTCTAATCTCACGACACGAGTTGACGACAACCATACAACACCTGTCTGAAAGTCAGTACCGTCCTGTTAAAAGCATGTTTTCTTGTTCATATGTCAGCTTGAAGCCGAAACCTCTGGTTGGAAATGAAGGGATTCTATCAATGCCACTATAATTCCTGATGGTGATACTATATTATTAACTTCTGAAGTTGAGAGATGCTCCTCCTCTTTTCATAAATTATTGGTTCATTAAATGCATATATAGCTTTCCCTTTATCCTACAAAAATTAATCATATAATGGTGATCATTCACATCCACAACCACTGATGAAAAATTCTAAAAAGAAGCTAAGGATTAGTAATTGTTTTTAGAAATCGACGGACAGCTCGATTATTTAGTTTATTTCCTTATAAGTTGCTGTGACATAATATTTAAAAGTTACTATCTGAAGGAAAAATCTTGGCGGTCTGTTCCAGCCATTGATGAACAAAGAAGAAAAAGAATATAGCCCCTTTGATTTACTCCTAACATTTTAGAAAGAAAAGAAAAAGTAGGATTTACACCCCTATGGAACTTTGGCTTTAACTTGATGATTGCAAGCAACAAAGTCAATACTTAAAACGTTGCACCATATATAATTGATAACCAGCCATCGAAAATCTTTATAAAATCCTGAAAATGTTGCACACAATTATCGAAATGTTACGTGAAATGTTAAATTTGGTTTATTTTCCATATTCAGTTTTGTAAACCTTCCCTAAATAATGCCTGAGGAATCACAAGAACACTTATATATTTGTAA
This sequence comes from Nicotiana undulata, assembly GCA_005239495.1. Classification (NCBI taxonomy): domain Eukaryota; kingdom Viridiplantae; phylum Streptophyta; class Magnoliopsida; order Solanales; family Solanaceae; genus Nicotiana; species Nicotiana undulata. Next base: position 54,344 of record ML243451.1, read on the forward strand.
GATTCAAGAGGACTAACCACTTGACGAGTTCGAATTCTCACAAGTGAACAAAGTCTGCTCAACTGGGGAATATCCAAATTCTAAAGCAATTCAATGTAACATCCCAATGTGTACCAAAAATGTAAGATGCAAGAAGATTAACCGATAAATTTGACCACAAAAATGTGCCCCTTACAAGCTCGGATTCTCGATGAGTGAACCGATATGGTATTTAAGTGAGGAAGGATAAAGCGATAAATCCATTATTCACCATGTTTTGAAGTTAAAAATAGCAGATTTCTCGGTTATAAAGAAAATGTTTAACCACTTGATAATTTTGACCACAAAAATGTGTCGGATTCTCGATGAGTGAACCAAATCTAGTATTTAAGTAAAAAAAAGGATAGAGCGACATAATCATTATTCATCGCGTTTTGAAGGTAAAAGTAGCGGCTTTCTCTGTTATAAAAAAGATGTTCGAGAAACCAAGTACAGAAATCTAACATATACTCTCTCCCGTCCAAAAAAAGTGATTTTCTGGCTTTTTTTTATGATCCAAAATAAGTGATTTTTTCAGATTTCAAGAATGAATTAATTATCTTTTTCCTATATTGCCCTTGGAGTAAAGAGTGTTGGAGTATGTGTCAGGAATATTTATGTGGGATAGTAAAGGTTAATATGGTCAATTTCATTACTAATTAATGTTTAAAATGTGAATTTCTTAATCTGCGTGAAAACATACAAAAAAAAATCATTTATTTTAGACTGGAGGAAGTGGATGAAAATGATATTAATAAACAAATTGCCTAGCTGGAGAATTTCAAAATCAATTTAATGTGACATGCCAAAGGGAGTCATCACTTGGTAGCTTGTCAAATCAGATAAAATCATTCCTAGTTGCAAAGACAAAATTTTAATGGCATGGACCATAAAAGGATGGTCAATGAAAGAAGAGACATGTCCCATTGTCCCAACAGAAAACAATACAACACAAAAACTCATGGTGTCTTAACTCAAAAAACACAATATCAGCAAATTGCCCACAAAAAGATTTGTGGTCCCTTATGTAAACAAACAATGCCATATCAAGTATAATGGGAATAAATAAATACATGAAAGTTTTAAGTCCTTAGATGACCTTGATTTCCACTCAACATTCATGTGGTCTATCTCCTTTTGCATTGCCGACACTTGTTTTATACAACATTGCTACAAAACATAAAAGAGGCCATCTCCAACCCCATTCCCACTCTCCTTCCTCCTCACCAGCAGAGATGAAGCTCATTATTTGCAGTACCATCTATGGTCCTAATAGAAGGGCTAAAAGGTGGGCACCCTAGTGTGTATTGTACGGACTCTCCAAAATGTTATCGGACTTGTGTCAGATCCTCCAAAAGTACACCGCTTTTGTAGGATCCGACATGCACCCGGTGACGTTTTCGGAGAGTCCAAACAACATAGTCAAGCGGTCAAAAGCTAGGTGATTTATTCCCCTATGTCTAAACCTTGATGAGTAGAGTTACCTCGCAACCGTTGATGGGAGATAGCATATATCTGGTGAAATAGTCAACATGCGCGCAAGCTGGCTAGGACACTGATGTTATTTAGAAAAACGCTATAAAGTGCTCGCTTAAGGTGATAAGTAGAGAAGGACATGGGGTTCCGACTTGATCGCACGGGGACACGATTATAGCATCGTGGCTCCGCCATAAATATTTATCATAAAGGCCTACAAGGAAGGGGAGCCTTGGAGCAACGGTAAAGTTGTCTCCATGTGACTATAGGTCATGGGTTAGAGCCATGGAATCAGTCACTGGTACTTGCGTCGGCGTCAGGGTTGGCTGCCTACATCACACCCTCTTAGGGTACGACCCTTCCTCGAACCCTGCGTAAACGCGAGTGCTTCGTACACCGGGCTGCCATTTTTAAAGGCATACAAGATTAGTTGCTTTCTAAGTAATCTAAAGATAAGATGCAGGTAAGAATTTACAGTAGACCCGGGCAACAAGGTAAAATAAAGAAATCAAATCAATCTATACTATCAAAGCCAATAAAAGCAAATGTTCATGGAAGGTAGGTTGTCTCATTCATTACAGTAGAAAATTCCAAGAATTTGAAAAGCAAGTATTGACTAGGCCTTATTTAGCCATTTAGATCCTTATATACACAATATGATGAATGTGCAATGCCATAAACAGCACACTTACTGGTTGAAAAATCCCAATTCAGAAATAAATGGAAGTAAAAAAAAATAAGATTGTTTCTATCTATAGTATTATTGACAAACAATTGTCTTCTCTGTAAAAGACTGACAACAATTACCCTATCTAACAACATTAGGGAACTCACACAGGCAATGGCGTAATCATCTCGCATACAAAATCCTAATTGGTTTCACTTCATATAGCAGAAGTCGATAAGTGGAAATACCCGAGCTATTCCCTGGTCTCTGTTGTTCTGCTGGTACAAAGTTCAGACGAGACGAAGTGTATAAGTTCTTGAACACGATAAGTAGGAGGCTGTTTCTCCTCTCTTGAGCAATATTAACTGATCTGTTCGCCAATAAGATCGAGACCAACAAGGAGGAATGTCACTCCTTGGAAAAGAAGGAAGTAAAAGTGGAGTCCATGAGCCGATAAAAGGCTTCTGGCTGATGCCGTTAACAGTAAGAAAGCAAGAGCTAGCTCTTTTCTGTATATTTTGTTGCTCTTTTTAACAGGTGCAGAAGTTTCATCTTTCTGTTTGTTCAATCGGTTTAGCACAGAGAGTTCACTTTCAGAAACCCCTCTGCTAATCTGTGGTGCTCTCGACACTTTTAAATCCTTTTCAGCAGCGGCCAGTAGGTCGGATTCAGAAGACCTACCTGCTTTTTTGGTGACAACCCACTCATATGAGCTTCCTAATTGGAAAAGTCCGGATACCATAGCGTTGAACTTTGTGACTGACATAGTGTTTTCGAAAAGGAGGTAAGGGGCGATGAAAGGAATGGCTTTTGGTGCCGGAAGAATGTTTAAAAGTGTCATAAGAATAGGTATGTAGCAAACAACCCAGAAAGGGAGTTCCGCTTCCGGGATAAACATGGTTAAAGGAAGAACTACACAAAACAATGTGAATGAATAGAAGGGAAGAATGAGTTTTCTCAACAAAAAGAAAAGAAGTATTAAGTTGGCTTTCTTCCATATTGATATCTGCACAAAAGTTACAATGTCAAGAGTTCGTCAGAGTTTTTCCAGCGACAAAAACTACGCCACAATAAGCTAGTTGGGATCAGCTATATGAGTTCTTACTAACTTTGTTTCGTTTGAATCCTTTTTCATTCCAATATTTAGTAATTTAGGTTCTCTAGCATCGAAACTTTCTTCATTAGAGTGTTTATATATCAGAAAGTTTGGCGAAGGTAAAGATATGAGTCAATATACCTTAGAAGTAACAATAGCAGGAAGACAAACTCGGAAGAGTTGCATCGGGCCAGAATGCCACCGATGTTGTTGCTTCCTATATGCTTCAAAAGATTCAGGAACTTCACAAAGTACCTATTTTTTCATATTGATATAAAGAACATTGTAATTAGATTGACAAAACTACAAAAAATAGTTTTAAGCTAAAAAAAAACAAAATTTAATGGGAATAAGACCAGGCAAAAGTTTCATTAATCTGGATATCAATATGAGAACTGTTTGAAAAAGAAACGGTACCAAAAGAGAAAACCAATCTGCCAGCCATAAATCGTTGTGTTATTTGTCTATTGAATCTTAAGTAGATAATATCCAGCTTCTATTTGCAACACAATAAAAATAACAACTACTATTCCTCAACCGCGAACTAGTTCTATTTGAAAAGAAAAACTCAAAATAAGACCCCCTTGCAACAAAATGCCAGTCGGAAGTAAGCAATAGATGGGACCATAAGCACATTTAACAAAAATGTGAAAGCGGACAATACTTACCCTCACGTCATTAAGATATACGAATTTCCAGCCATTGAGATGTGCACGAACAGCAATATCCATATCCTCTACGGTTGTCCTCTCAAGCCAACCTCCTGACTCTTCTAAGGCTTTTATTCTCCAGATACCGGCAGTTCCATTGAAACCAAAGAAGTTCAAGAATACGCCATTTACCTGCTGTTCCACCTCAAAATGAAAACATAGATTAATGTTTTGGAGACGAGTTAACAAGTTTTCGTCCTTGTTAACAAATGCCCATCTTGTTTGAACCAATCCTAACTCAGGGTTATCCTGTGAAAAAAGTCAGAACATACGTGTTAATTGTCAACAGCAACATCAATGAACTCACGAAAGGAAAACAAGAAAAACATATTTCACCTTGAAATGTGGAACTGTCTGCTTAAGAAAATCTGGAGTTGGTTGGAAATCTGCATCAAAGATTGCAACAAATTCATAATCCTTCACATAGTCACAACTCATCGCAGACTTCAGGTTCCCTGCTTTGTAACCAGTTCTAACCAAACGGTGCCTATAAATTATGTTGATACCCTTTTGGCTCCATTTAGCGACCTCTGACTTTATTAACTCTCGGATGCACTCATTGTCAGAGTCATCAAGAATTTGAATCAACAAACGGTCTTTTGGCCAATCAAGTTGACAGACTGCCGATATAGACAACTCATATACCTGCACAACACCAGTAATAGCGAAAACGTTTTGAATGCATAATACATAAGGAAAACAAAAGCAGAAAATAAGAAAAAAATAATTTGTTTGAACGCGACTAATGTGCCAAGACTAGATTAAGATCCCAAAATACTCAATTCCCTTATTTGATAGTAAGATACTAAATATATCAATAGTATTGCAAAACAAATTATGCCATATTAAGCAATCCCTACATAGAACATCCCTCACCTACAACAGAAAAAAGTAAGAAAGATACGACTACTATGGAAAAAACAAAGGTAGAAAGAAACCACCAATGAAGTGCTAATCAGAAAGCTAAAAAGGAAACCATATATAAAAAATGGATTAAAAACACCACAAAAGAGGGAGTCGAATTCACCTAAATTTATGCGTATATTACCAATTTCAACTAATTCAAAGTTTGGAAGTGTTCTCTCCTAATGAGAAAGTCAAGACTTAATAGAAGCCACAGCTATATTAACAAAAACAAGAAGATAGAATATTCACAATTCAAAAGGGCAGCAGAAAAAAATGAATTAGGTACAGTACCTCTCTTTCATTACACATTGGAATCTGCACAAGAACCATAGGGTAGCTGTTGTATGATCCCTCAAGATCATCCGATTTAAACGGATCCCCTTCAATCCTAGGCTTAATCTTCTTGCACTTTATGTATAAGCAACCCAAACAAAGTACCAAACGATCTAACGACTGAATTAGGAATAAAACAGTACAGAATGTGGAAAGATTTTGAACAGAAGGCGCGATATAATCAGCGCGAAAATCCAACCAACCAACATAAGTTATATGGAACAACCCCAAAACATCAGAAGTATGAGGAATATACAAACTTGGATTCTGAAAATAATCCCAACCTTTAAAGTAAGCAACAACCTCAAAGGCCAACATAACCAAAGAAATCATCAAACAAATTTTGATTATTCTGAAAAGTAGTTTACTTTTTCCAAGTTTCTCACTTGCAATAGAAACTCCTTTTTTAAAAATCAGCCTATTCTTGATAGTTCCAAATAAAGTCCATAAAATTGTTGCAAGCCAAGCAACAAAGCCAACAGCTTGATTAGCTTTAAGAAGCAAAACCCATGTCACTTGCTTAGCATTCTTGCCTCTACTCTTCTCTATTGGCTTAAATGCAGAATCAGGACCATCAATTTCAACAATGGAGAAGTTAGGGTTCTCCATTTTCACTATCACTGGTGTTCCCCTTTGTGTTTCCTTACCCCACCAATCAAAAAAATTCAATCTTGGAGCCATTTAAAAACAACAAATTACCAGATCCTACAAAATCAAGAAACTCACACTATACTCATTCAGTAACAAGAATCAAGAATTGTCTTGCAAATCATTCAAGAATTCAACAAAAGCCCTTTATTTTTACAACCAATGTAACAGAATGTAAGAGTTAGAAAAAGAAGTTATTCTTTGCATACTCTTACAGACTACTCAAGCTAAAAAGCAAAGCACCATTATAGAGGAAAGTATATACCAATATTAATACAATTACCAGCTGTGAAATATACTCTCTTTAATTTCTTCAAGATTTTACTTCCACTTTTTGGATTGAAGCTAGCTGGGGAACCTGAGTTAAAGTTAATGTACTAAAAGGAAATATATTAGTACCACCAAAAATGCATTAAAAGTAAGTAAAAATCACTAGCGACAAGTTTATCCACTATAACTGTAAATAGTGAAGAATGTTTTCATGTGGAAAACAAGGAAATTTAGGTGAAAGAGTAAGGCTACAGTGTAATTGAGAATAAACTGAAAAATAATCCATTTTGTACCAAGTAAAAATTTAAAACATTTCAGATTTCAGCTTTGAGATAAACTTTTTATAAATTAACTTTTGCACTTTAGAAAGTTTTATTGAATGGGGTGGGGTGGGGTGGGGTGTTGTAGTACAGTATTGGAAAAGGATATGCAGCCAGCCACTAATAACTAACTTTAGCATAAAAGAGTTAATCTTGATTGTTCAAAGTTCAAACTCATTAGTAGATACTTTAGACAAAACAAATGGCTCTTAAAGTAAGTAACTTTTATAATAAATACTTTTGTTTAAGTGGCTTTCTCATTTCTTATTATTGTTACTATTATTATTAGTTTCATTCTTAGTGATTGTTATTGTTATTATTGTTGTTCATGTTGTTCTTGATATTATTTTTAAGTTTGTTGTTATTTATTATTATTATTTTCATGTATTGATCAAAGGGCAGTTTGGTGTACGAAGTATTTCGTGTTTACTTAGGATCCGGAGAAGGGTCACACCCTAAGGAGATGTGATGTAGACGGTCGGTCTTTCTTGATGCAAACATCAGTGGCTAATTTCATGGCTCGAACCCGTAACTTTTCTGTCACACATAATCAACTTTATCGTTGCTCCAACGTTTCCCTTCTTTTCATTCAGTCAATGTAAGTATTGACTAAATGTAAAAAAATTAGGTGAAAGAATAATGCTACAGTGTGACTGAGATTAAATAGAGCATAATCTGTATAGTACCAAGTGAAAATAAAAAACATTCTAGCTTCCAGCGTTGAGATAAACTTTCTATCCATTAAACTTTTTGCTCTTCTTAATTTTCTGTTTGGGGTTGAGGTAGGGGGAAGGGGGGGGGGGGAGTTGCCGTACAGTGCTGGAAAAGGATATGCAGCCACCAATAAAACATTAGTATAAAGTGCTAATCTTGAATGCTCAAATTCATAATTAGACACTTTAGACTATAGATGGTTGTTAAAGTAAGTATTTTTTATGAATATTCTTTTGTTCAAGTACTTCAGCATTATCAGTTTGTTATTGCTGATGTTGTTCTTAGTGGGCGTTTGGACATAAGATTTGTAAAATTTCAAAAAAGGGTGAAAAAAAATTCCAACTGCAAATGGTATTTGAAATATAGCTAGAGTTTAGTCATAGATTTTCAAATTTGTTTTGAAAAATCTGATTTGGGTGAAGTTTGGTTTGAAGATAAAAATATGTTTGGACATACGTTTTCAAAATATATTTCCCAACTTTATTTTGAAAAAATATGTATAAAATTCTCAAGTTTTAGGATTCTGGCCGAAAATCAGCAATTGGGGTGATTTTAGGATTTGAAGTTTGGGATGTGAATTTTTGCCAAAATGTGAGCAAAATTTATGGTCAAACATGAGTTTGCCAAATAAATTCCAAATTTATTTTGGTAAAACTCATGGCCAAACGGGTCCTTAGAGTTGTGTTTGAACATGAATATAATTTTGGATTGTTTTTGAAGTTTTGTAAGTGATTTGCGTGAAAATTTTAAAAAATAACTTTTTGAAATTTTTAAATATATTTTTGAGTGAAAGTTGGAAATTTCTTTGAACAAACGTTGATTTCGAAAAGAAAAAAAATTCCTATGTCGAGACAGGCTCTCGTTTTTATTAACATCATTCTTTTACCTTCTGGGGATGCACAAATGACACATAAAATTCACATCTCCTTTGAAAATTTTATCTATAGACTATAGGGATAAGTACATAAAACAGTGCAGTGGCAGAATGTTTTCTTGTCCTCTTTTGCCTGTTTTGGGATTGAAAAATAATTGGGACCATAACTGATTTAGAATAAATATTGGCTGTTACAGTATGGGCAATAAATTATTACGTATTTTAAATACTTCAAAGAAAATTAACTATTTCAAAAATGTTTTCTTAAAACTTGGGGGTGGGGGATGTTGTGTTTGGGGGTGGGGGGGGAGGGGGAGAGGGGTAGAGTGGAGAGAGTTCAAAGTTTTTTTTTTCTCACGTGGGAGAAATGGTGCTGTCGCTTTTTTTTTAATCAACAAATACCTGAAAATGACATTTCTAAAATTGGTAGGAATGATTTTGGTTTACGAAATTTTTATTTAATCAACTAAGATTTTAAAGTTAGTCATATCAGTTGTATTTTAGTCTCTTATCAAGAAAGCAAATTTTCTTTTTTCTTTCAAACAAATGTAAAATCAAACTCATTTTATAATAATAATAATAATAACAAACGACAATACTGTCGATGACAACAACAATTGAGATCCAGTAAGTCAATCTATGTGGACGATGGCAAATGAGAACAGTGACTTTGTTAAATTAGTCACAAATAATTCGTCTGGCCAAGCTTTTAAAATCTGTTTATTTTTAAAAATATTTTTAAAAAAAATATTTCTTTTAAATACTTCTGATGACAAATAATTTGTGTTAATGAACAACAATTAATATTTGACTAACAACTTATTTGGATGGCTGTTACATATGGATTCATAATGTATTGTCTTGTATTGTATTATATTGTATCGGATCATTTGATGAATACAAGTTAAATAGTATCGTATATCGTTGTTTCATGATATCACGACCAACAATATGAAGAATAAATTTGCAATATTATAAAGAAAAATTATGATACGGGGGTAAAATTATTATATAGTAATGTAGGGTATATGATAAAATAAAATTATTTGATAATAATAAAGGGTGAGATAAGAGAAAAGGCAAGGTAACAACACGATCACATTAAATCGATCGTTACATAAAGTAGCATATTACATCATTATGTAATGACGAATTCAACGATACAAATAATACAATAAAATTTATGTAACAATATAATATAATAAATAAGTAACAACCATCCAAACAAGTTAGTAAACGTTTGATCAAATATCTTAACTTAAAATGCATAACTGGAGAAGGATAAAAAGAAATAATGAAAAGTGGAGAAGGCACTCCTTCACCGACAGATGACAAGGAGTATATCTTCCATTATAAACTTATGGCATAAAAATAAGGCATATGCTATGGTCTCGTGGGCCACAAAATTGCCCACCCTTTGTGCACGCTTTTTATTTCTTCAGCTGTCGGTGCCAACTAAATTATTACAAGTTTCTTGCATATTTCACTTCTTCACTATTGTTACTATTTTGGTATTTCCTTTCCTTACACTCAAGTATTATCACACAATAAAAGAGGAGAAAGATGAATAGTATTATAAATATCTCTACATACACAAATAAAACATCTTTCTCATTTATAAAAAAAATCATCTTTATAATATAGACATTAATATGTATGGATCAAAATTCGACTAAGTTCAGCGAATGCCACTACTAGAAAATGTCAGATTTCTGACGGTCAAAACGGTCAGAAATCGGTCGAAATCACGTATTTCTGACTACTTTCCGACAGAAATTGATCGGTCAGAAAAAAGTTTGTCGGAAAATAATTTCTAACCGAATCGGTCAGTGATTTCCGACCAACGTGGTCACAAAATTCAAAAGGTCAGACAAATAAAATTAATAATTAAAAATTAAATTTTATTTAATTTTCGACGGATTCCGTCGGAAATTAAATAAAATTTAATTTTTTTAAAAACATTTCCGACCGAATATGTCGGAAACTAATAATTAAAAATAAAATTTTATTTAATTTCCGACGGAATCCGTCGAAAATTTGTGAATATATATATATTTTTGTTTTTAACTTTTCCAACCGAATCAGTAGGAAATTAATAACTAAAAATTAAATTTTATTTAATTTCCGACGGAATCCGTCGAATATTTTTGAATATTAACTTTTTTTTAAAAAAATCCGACCAAATCGGTCGGAAATAGGGAATTTATGGTTAAATTTGGGCAGTTGTCCGACTGTTTTCTTCGGAATTTTGGGTTCTTCGGAATTTTGGGTAAAATTGGGCAGAACTCTGCCCAATTTCGAGCTACACCGCCTGTCAAACTATTACAAATAAAAAATAGCAACCAACATACATTATCAACAATCTAAACCAACCATACATTAATACCAACAATTAAACCTAACAATTTTGGGCATAAAACATCCAAATAGTAGCCCACATTCAAGTTTAAAAGCAATACATAAAGTTGTCTCTCACAATCAAGTTTACCAATCAACCAAAATATCACAACTAAACTAGTACATATCAGATTCAGTTTGTTCATCATCAGATAAATCAAGCCCATGTTTACTCATGAATTTCTACATCTTAACAAATGTTCCATTTTGGGAGTCCAATCGTTGCTTCAATTCACGAAATTTGTTTCTCATATCTTCCATCTGTTCTTGATTTGAGGAGAAGAATTGGCTAAGAGTGGGTTTGGATGACCTGTAGGTCGACGTACTCCTAGTCCGTAGACCCTGCCTTTGTTTACTCGACTCGTTGCCTGTGTCCACAATGAAGCCATATCATCAGGTGTTGGTTGAGTTGAAGGAGGCTGAGTTTGTAGCCATTCTTCCAACCTTTTATGATAATCTTCCTGAAATGAAAAACATAATTATCATGTAAACAAACTAATATTAATAAACCATAAATAATTATGAAGTTAGAATTTTACATAAGTGTCTGACGCATGCGTCTCCACCCAGTCTCCTCTTATACCATCCTTCTTCTTTTTCTTATGCAACTCCTCGAAGACCTCTGCGTCACTCATATCTCACCATCTTTCCTTTTCATTCATAAGAAAAAGTATGAGTTAGACATTACAAACGTAAAATCTATATGTAATACTAAGAAATTTTTTATAAGTAATTACCATTCTTAGTTTATGGGCATCAAAAGTAATCGAACTTCCTGTGTACAACGAGCCACCTTTATTAGAGGCACGGTTTGTCTTTGCTTGTTCACTCTTTGCCTTCCATTCAGGGGTATTCCATATCTCAAGAAGTTTATCTCAAACATTTTTTCTTAACCAGTTCGATATTTTACCGACAGTCCGAGCATCACACATAGTATCTTTAATCCTTATACCAATTTTCTTCTCGAAAATACTATTTATTGTATTTTGATGATGAGGATGCCATGTACACTTTGTCTGCAATATAAAAAAGTAACATTAGATGAAGACGATAATTATTAAATAAATATAATTAATTTTTACCCTAAATTGGTTCCACATTTTCTCTCTGATGTTGTACGGTATCATTTTCCAAGAAGTCCACGGCTCATGATAAAATGGCTTCATAGAATCTGTAACCAAATGTGTAGTCTGAAAGGATGGAGAAAACCTGCATTAAAGTTAACATATATATAATTAATATACATCTTAAGAGTTCAAAAGTTTTAATTGTAAATAAATATTCCTTAATGTTAACATATCTAAAAGTACATTCAAAACATAAAATTAGTATAAGAACCTTCTTACCCATTCTTGTGGGGGACGATTATCAATCGATTATAACTATCAAATTGTACATCCCATCCAAGATTCTTCCTGCGTCTCCTAGATGGTGCAGAAGCAGCACTAGATGTAGCTGGGCGAGAGCCTCCAATATCCAACTTAGATATGCTGGGAATGGATGATGATGATGGACTGGAAGATAATGGAGTAACAAAAGACGAACCATCATGCTGACTACCATGAAAGTCGGGGGATGCAGCAGTTGATGAGCCAGTATGTTGACTACCCTGAAAGCTCGGGGGTGCAGCAGCTGGTGTGCCAGTATGCTGACTACCATGAAAGCTCGGGGGTGCAGCAGTGGTGTGCCAGTATGTTGACTACCATGAAAGCCCGGGGTGCAGCAGCTGGTGACCCAATATGCTGACTACTGTAAAAGCCCGAGGGTGCAACAGTTGGTGAGCCAGTATGCTGACTACCATAAAAGCCTGAGGGTGCATCAGATGGTAGCCACCATGCTGACTACTATGAAAGCCCGGTGAAGATGATGGTATAGAAGGTGTGGGTACAAAGTTAAAAACGGTGTTACTTTGGCTGCCTTTGGCAGGCATAGAATAATACTGAACTGAATTATTAGATGGAGGGGGGATAGTAAACATGGTAGATGGCAATGAAGTCAACTGAGGAGGATGAGGAAGAGGATGACTTATATTTGGCATAGTTGAAGAAGTTGGAACATATTGTTTTTTCTTCTTAGATTTCATCTTTTCCTTCCCCTTAGATGCTATATCTGTAATATAATTATAATAAAATACAAAACGAAAAATACAACAAGTGACAGTACATATAAAATGACTAAAGAAATTAATGACTAAAAGTCATCCATTTCTATTAGCAATTTACCATTCAATTATCATCATATCAAATGTTTAGCAATATTAACATACCAGTATTATGCAGAGGTGGTTCAAGCACATGTTCTATTAGTTTCACTATTGGTTTGATGCTCACAGTTCTCTTAGACAAGTTTAAATTATAAGAGCGGGTATATAATACTTCTAAGGCACCAACAGAACTAAGATCAGGCACACATCTCACTAAGACATGATCACCATAACAGTTAAATTGACAGCTCACAGTACATTAACACACATATATGCAAACATGTCCACTTAGTACATGAGTCAGTATACAGGTCACTATAACACATTGGCCTATGATCCCAAATCTTAGCCAAGGAGGTCGAGGTCGAGCAGGGCCCAATAGCGAGGAGTCGCCAAGCAAGATATCAAGACCGATGTCAAACAGAGAAGCATAAGAGTAATGACTTGGGTAGTCTTGGAATTACCAAAAGGAATATTCAATCGGATATTCTCCTAGTTGTACTTTTAAGGGTTTCCTAGGAATATCCCTTATAAATAGTAAAAGATAGAGAACAAAAAGAGGGATTCACTTTCTTATAAGACCACTTGTAAGAAGTTGACTCTGGGAGATAATACAAAAAATCTTGCCTTACTACTGTGATTGATTTTGTGGTTTATTCTACCTTTCCACTCACATGATCCAAGAACACTTTGTCCATTTTCATATTTAGTTATCACACGTTATTTTCAGAAGAAGGAATCATCCACATCATTCAATATTTTGGTGAATCATTCTTCCTATTTATATTTATTACCATTTATCATATCTATTGCTTGCCATTATTCGCTCACCCATTCATAATCATTAAACACCCTCTTAGTATTTAATAGCCTTGAATGCGGTCTCATATTAATGACACATATTAATCTCGGATCTAGGATAATTATACTTAACTAGGATTTTCCAATTATCATCTTATTTAATTGGTTTAACAAAAAGCTTAATACTTTTTGGTCAAACAATTTGGCTCCGTCAGTGGGGATTTTTAGTTAAAACTTTAGTTTCTTCTAGATCTAAAAAATGACAGAACTTTCTTTTCCTTGCTTGCATGACCTAACATGGTAGGAAATGGAGAAGATAGATTGAAGTCAGTAGCAGGCCTCATTGCTAACCTCATAAGCACCATCAATTAGGTTAACAGAGATGACGAGGAGAATGTGACACCAAGCGTTTCACCTCGGCAAAGTGATTCACCCCACCCCGCCTCACGGAAAAGTTACCGTCTCTCATGGGAAAGGAGCCTCTACGTCCACGACAGAAGAAACACCACCAGTAGTGAAAATACTAGAGGTATGGATGACGAGTACACTGAACAATATACTCGACAAACCCGCTCAAGAGGCGAATAGAAATGATGCACGAGGCGACATCACAACGATAATCAACGAGCAGCACACTCCTCCTCCAACAGGTACCACTCACACTATTAATAGAAGCCACAGAGCCCAAGTTATAGTAACAAAAACAAGAAGACAAAATATTCACAATTCAAAAGCGCAACAGAAAAAAAATGAATTAGGTACAGTAGCTCTCTTTCATTATACATTGGAATCTGCACAAGAACCATAGGGTAGCTGTTGTTTGATCCCTCAAGATCAACCGATTTAAACGGATCCCCCTCAATCCTTGGCTTAATCTTCTTGCACTTTATGTATAAACAACCCAAACAAAGTACCAAACGATCTAACGACTGAATTAGGAATAAAACAGTACAGAATGTGACGCCAAGCGTTTCACCTAGGCGAAGTGATTCACCCCACCCCCCTCATGGAAGAGTTACCGCCTCTCATGGGAAAGGAGCCTCTATGTCCACGACAGAAGAACCACCACCAGTAGTGAATAAATTACTAGAGGCATGGTTGAGGAGTACACTGAATAGTATACTCAACAAACCCGCTCAAGGGGAAAGTAGAAATGATGCACGAGTCGACATCACAACGACAATCGACGAGCAGCACACTCCTCCTCCAATAGGTACCACTCACACTATTAATGGTGCAGGTAATGGCACCCTCGCTGTCATTCTAAGAAAAATAGAGGAGATGGAGAACGAGAATAAAGCACTCCGCGGCCAAATAAGGGAACACCAAGAGGGGGTTGATAAGATACCAGGAGCCCCAAAACTTCTGCCAAAACGAGATATCGGTTGGTTCGTGGAACAAGCATATAACGATGAGGTTACACCACACGCTATACCCAAAACATTCAAGATGCCGCCATACATAAAAATATATGACGGCACAACGGACCCTAAAGATCACATCATCCACTACGTCATCGCAATGAAAGGCAACGACCTTATTAAAGAACAAGTGGTGTCGGTACTGCTGAATAAGTTCGACCAAACTCTAACCAGGGGAGCCCTGACATGGTAGTCACAACTATCAGCATGTTCCATAGAAATATTTAAGGAGATGGCCGACAAGTTCGTCACCGCCCATGCCGAGGCCAAGAAAGCAGAAGCCACGATGAATGAAATATTCGCCGTTAAGAAGTCACCCGGTGAAGGACTCGGGGACTTCCTCGCCCGGTTCAACAGAGTGAGAATGACACTTCCAAATGTGTTAGAGGGAATGGCAGTAGCATCTTTCCAGAACGTGCTGAATAGGATCGAATCGAGAGCGACTAGAAAGCTGTTGAGTAGGCTCATGAAATACCCTCCCACTACCTGGAAATAAATACACAACGCCTACTATGTTGAGGTGAGAGAAGACGAGGACGACCTTAACGGACCAACCAGCGGTTGACGTCGGTCCAGATGGAGTCGAGAAAAGACCACCGAAATGATAGTTGAATGGACCATGTAGGTCTGCATCTCAATCGCGAAAGTGATGGGTTAGTATTATGTTTTGATGATCCAACAAACTTTATGTAAATAACCAAATAAAGGACTTGATGCGCATCCAGTACAACTAGTCAGCATGAACTCAAGAAATCTAGGCAGTGTACGCTTGGACTCACAAGAAACAGTTTAGGGACCTGATCCCTTGACATTCCCCCGATAGAAGTACAAGTCAACTCTACAGCTGGAAAGCAGTGGCAGAAAGTGATTGCCTGCAACTGTTCACGCTACAGTGCAGAAAAAGTACAACAATCACTTCCTATTGGTTGTAGAGTGTACTAACTAAGTATGGACATCATTCTTGGGATGTATTTGAGATATAATATCTTGTTGGAAGACAAACAAGATATTCACTTGAGCATTTACTAACATTCTCTCAAGCATTGAAGATCTACTCTTGCATCGAAGGCTCAAGTGTGTCAAGAACAAGAAGACAACTCCACTAAGACGGACCAGTTTCACTACGTGTTCTTATGTGTCCTTAGTTGAGTTGTAGTCTTGTGTTTTGCTTTCAATTGTATCTTATCTTTCTTTCTTAGAATCTTTGTTTTAGGAAATCCAAAATCATAAACCATCTGTATTTGTGTTGTGACTAGTGTTAGTCATAAGTTAAAGTCTTAACTAGTGAGTAACAAAGTGGCTTGTAATAAGTGTATTACAAGTTAGTGTGTTAAAGTCTTTGTAAGAGATTCATTACAAAGTGGCTTGTAATAGTTGAGATTATAAGTTAGTGAAGTTGAAATTCTACCAGTGTAGTTCGTGGTTTTTGTCCCCTTGAGTTGGTATTTTTTCACGTAAAAATCATGTGCCTCTCTTACTTATTGTCTCTATAGATAACTCTGAGGGAACTGGTAAAGGACCAGGTCTCGTTACACTTGGTGGACTCATACAAACTATCAATTGGTATCAGAGCAGGTTCTTTCTAAAAGGTTAACATCAAGAAAGTATCTAAAATGGTTGCTCCACCCAATTTTGAAGAAGGACAATCAACATACCGACCTCCTAGATTCAATGGTCAGTACTACGGATGGTGGAAGACTCGTATGTATGACTTTATAATGGTTGAAGATTCCGAACTGTGGGATGTCATTTGTGACGGTCGACATGTTCCCATGAAGAAGGTTGGAGAAGCTGGTATATTAGAGCCCAAGACCAGAAAAGAATACAGTGACATTGACAGGAAGGTTGTGGAGAAGAACTTTCGAGCCAATAAAATCTTGGTATGTGGTATAGGACCTGATAAGTACAATAGAATCTTAGCTTTCCAATCAACAAAAGAGATATGGGAAGCCTTGCAAACTGCACACGAAGGAACAACTCAGGTTAAGTAGTCCAAGATCGACATGCTCACCACTGAGTACGAGCTTTTTCGAATGAAGTATGATGAGTCTGTACAAGACATGCACACTAGGTTTACATCCATCATAAATGAGCTTCATTCACTAGGAGAAATAATCCCTAGAAACAAGCTAGTACGAAAGGTTCTCAGTTTCCTACCTGGTTCTTGGGAAAGCAAGTTGAATGCTATTACTGAAGCCAGGGATCTACAAACTTTAACCATGGACGCTGATTGGAAATCGGAAGACATACGAGATGAAGAAGAAGAAAGACAGTGAAAGAAGAGAATCAAAGAAGGAAGGGCACCCGGTTCTCAAGGCTGAAGACAACGACTCAAGTGAAGAAGATAGTGACATGGCATATCTCATTAAGAGATTTCAAAAGATGGTTCGAAGAAATGGTGGTATACCAAGGAGAGGCAGTTCAAGTAAACCAAGGAACTATGATTTGTGCCGCAAATATGGAAATCCAGGGCACTTTATCAAAGACTGCCCACTTATGAAGCAGAAGCCCTACAAACACAACTCTGACAAAACAACAAAGAGGAACCGGGTTTCTGACAAACGATTCAGCCAAAAAAGTGCAACTGGTAATGTTGTGAAGCAAGCTCTTGCTGCTTAGGGAGATCCTCCAGTGAATCAGAAGAGGAACCAGATGCAGGAAATAGTTCCATGATGACAGTAGAGAATGAAAGCAAGGAATATGATTTATTGTTTGCTCTAATGGCTCGGTCTGATGATGATGATGAAGAAGATGACGAGGATGAGGTAAAGTTTAGGGATGTTCAGAGAAATCTGAAGTCCTACTCTTCTAAGAAATTAATGTCCTTAACAAATGTTCTTATTGATACTTACTACAACTTAGTTGATGATAAAGATATCTTGACCATAGAGCTAGGAGAAGCTGAACAATCTAGAGATGATCTAGTTGTTTGTATAGTGGACTTGAAAGAGACCATAAATGATCTTGAGAAAGAAAAAAAATCTCTAACTGGTAAAATACTTAGTTTAGAAAATTAAAGAGATGACTTGATGGTAGTGGTTGTGGACTTAAAGAAGACCATAATCAACCTTGAGAAAGAAAAAAAAATGCTAGCTGACAAGACTAATAGTGCAGAAAATGAGAGAGATGACCTGACAATAGTGGTGGTAGACCCGAAGGAAACGGTGGAGAACTTGAGCAATAAAAAGAACACCCTAGCCGAAAAAATTAATGTTGTTGAGCAAGAGAGAGATGACCTTTTGGTGGTAATCAAAGACCTAGAAGAAACAATTGAGGGACTCAAATTAGAACATAGGCATGTGAGTATGGAGAAAGGGAAGGAAGTAGCTAGTCAGACACACATTAAGCTTGAAAAAGAATTAAATGATATGAAACAAGTGTGTGCTGTGAACTTGAGAAAAACATGTAACTTCAAGCCGAAGTAGCTAAATTAAAAGTTGATCTTGAGAAATCACTAAAATGGAACTAGTCCACAGATGCTGTTACTGGCATGTACTTTAATACAGGGGAAACAGGCAGAGGATCGGGTTCCAGAAGGAGAAAATTCCTTACAACTCTCACAGCAAGTATGTCATCGTTCCAGACAACTGGCTTTGTACCCACCGTGGGAACAATGGGAACTTCAAAGAAAGCTCCCCTGCCAGGGTCCAATATGTTCAAAAAAACAAAGTGTTTGCTGACAAAGTGACTGCTAACAGGGGACCAGGTCCCACTGAGAAAAATTGATTTTTACCTACATGGACTAGAAGAGCTCTCATCCACCATTTTCCTCATTACAAGGGACCCAAACTTGTTTGGGTTCCTAAATCTAACCCTTAATTTATATGTGCAGGGACAAGTAAGAGGAACAAATCTACAATAGACATGGACAGTAGATGCTCAAAGCACATGACTGGAAACACCATGTATTTTCTCTCACTGAAAGCCTTGCAAGGAGGAGATGTATCCTTTGGCAATGGAAAAAAAGGGGTACATTATCGATGTTGGAAGGGTTGGAAGGTCTCTTGTTCACTCAATTGAGAACGTGTACTATGTAGATGGGTTGAATTATAGTCTCTTGAGTGTCTCTCAAATTTGCGATAAAGGGAAAAAAGTTGAATTCTTGTCCAAAGTATGCACAATTACTAGTCTGGTAACTGGTGAAGTGGTTTTAATAGCTAAAAGGCACAAGAATATCTATGTTGCTGACTTTGAATCGTTGAAAGCTGGTAATATGAGCTGCTTAAAGGTTGTTGATGATGATGCAAAATGAATAGAAGATTGGGACATGCAAGCTTTTCTCTCTTGAATAAATTGATACAAAAGGACCTGGTTCGTGGTTTACCCAACTCAAAGTTCAAGGAGCACAAAGTTTGTGATGCACGTGCCAGAGGAAAACATGTGAAATCATCCTTTAAGCCAAAGAAGGATGTTAGCACATCAAAACCTCTCGAACTTCTTCACATGGATCAATGTGGTCCTATGAGAATTCCAAGCAGAGGTGGAAAGAAGTACATCTTTGTGATTGTGGATGACTATTCAAGATTCACTTGGACATTTTTTCTTAGAACAAAAGATGAGACTTTTGAATTATTTGTGTCCTTTGTCAAGAAAATCCAAGTGAAGATGGAATTGAAGGTAGCTTACATCAGATCTGATCATGGAACAGAATTTGACAATGCCAAATTTGATGATTTTTTCCATGAAAATAGGATCACTCATAATTTCTCAGCTCCAAGGACCCCTCAGCAAAATGGTGTGGTGGAAAGAAAGAATAGAACTCAAGCAGACATGGCACGGATAATGCTCATTGACAGTTGAATTGCTAAAACATTCTGGGCTGAAGCAATCAACACTGCGTGCTATTTGGTGAACAGGTGCATGATCAGGTCCTTCTTGAACAAAACCCCCTATGAGCTTCTCAATGGAAGAAATCCAAAAATAACACATTTGAGAACCTTTGGATGCAAATGTTATGTTCTGAACAACGGGAAGGACCAGCTTGGAAAATTTGATTCAAAAAGTGATGAAGGAATATTTCTGGGATACTCTTCTCAAAGCAAGACATACAAAGTCTACAACAAAAGGACACAATGTGTGGAAGAAAGTGTCCATGTGATATTCAACGAGACACCTTCTTCAAACAAGGAAGGAAATGGTGATGATCAGGACAATGAACCACTCTTGGTTCCTGGAGAAATATCTGATGTCTCAAATGGAAAAGCTTATATGATGAGTCAGATGAAGGAAACAAGTGAAGATAATGCAACTTCTTCGTCAACTTCACATGAGGAACCTGGTACTCCAATTACAACCACTGAAGCTGAAGAAAGAGTTAAAGATGTTGTGCAAGGCACTCCACAGGTAGCTGAACGAGGAATGCAGGGAAACTCTTCTAATCTACCTACTTTCTCCACCAATCAAATCCAAGTCCCAAATTGGAAACACAAAAGCTCTCATCCCCTTGATAATATAATCACACCCCTTGACTCTGGAGTTCAAACTCGATCCAAAACCAGAAACTCCCTAGACTTTTTAGCCTTTTTATCCCAAATAGAACCTTAAAACATCAAGGAAGCCCTGAAGGATGCAGACTAGATTATTGTTATGCAAGAGGAGATGCATCAGTTTGAGAGAAACAAGGTCTGGCACCTAGTACCTAGACCCTCTGACATAACCATCATAGGGACCAGATGGGTGTTCAGAAATAAGGTGGATGAAAATAGAAACACCACAAGGAATAAAGCAAGGATTGTTGTTCAAGGCTACAATAAGGAGGAAGGGATTGACTATGATGGGACGTTTTCCCCTGTTGCTCTCATGGAAGCATACGGATTCTCATTGCCTTTGCGTCACATATGGAGTTCACCCTATTTCAGATGGATGTGAATAGTACCTTTTTGAATGGTTTTCTTAAGGAGGAAGTTTATGTTAAGCAACCTCCGGGCTTTGAAAGTCATGTGCATCCTGAACATGTATTCAAATTAGATAATTCTCTATAGGGATTGAAGCAATCCCCTAGAGCTTGGTATGAGAGACTATCGAAGTTTCTTTTAGACAATGGGTTTACTCTAGAGAAGATTAACAATACACTGTTTCTGAAGAAACGGGGGTGGAACCTGCTCATTGTTCAGGTCTATGTGGATGACATCATATTTTGGGCTACATCAGATTCACTATGCAAGGAATTTTCCAAACTCATGGGAAGTGAGTTCGAAATGAGTTTGATAGGGGAACTGAACTTCTTCCCGGGTCTTCAAGTGAAGCAGTCCACGAAGGGAACATGCATCAGTCAGCAGAAGTACATCAAGGAACTTCTGAAAAGGTTCAACATGGAGAAATTAAAGGTGACCGACACTCCTATTGCAGTTGCAACCAAACTTGACATGGATGATTTTGGATCACCTGTGAACTAAACAATGTACAGGGGAATCATTGGATCTCTACTCTACCGCACTGCAAGAAGACCAGGCATTGTATTCAGTGTGGGGTTGTGTGCAAGATTTATGTCTAATCCTAAAGAGTCTCATCTTAAGACAGCCAAAAGAATTCTATGATATCTCAAGGGCACACAGGACCTGGTTCTGTACTATCCTTTAGGTGACAATTTTAACCTTGTTGGTTATGCTGACGCTGATTATACAGGTTATCTAGTGGGGGAAAAAAGCACTTATGGAATTGCTCATTTCCTTGGATCATTACTAATCTCTTGAGGTACAAGGAAGCAAAATTCAGTGGCTCTCTCAATAGTTGAAGCAAAATATGTTGCAGCTGCATCTTGCTGTGCTCAGCTGCTGTGGATCAAGAAACAATTGGAAGATTTTGGGGTATACATTGATTGTGTGCCACTTATATGTGACAACACCAGTTCTCTCAACATGGAAAAGAACCCGGCACAAAAAAACCAAGCACATTGATGTGCGCCATAATTTTCTCAGAGATAATGTTGAAAAGGGGCATATCTGCATGAAGTTTTGTTGCACTGAAGATCAAATGGCAGACATCTTCACCAAGGCCCTAAGCAGGGAACACTTTGAGAGAAACAGGATGGCACTAGGGTTGATGAAACCTAACTAAGAACCTGATTCTCCTTCATTGACTATGAGAGACACACTCAGGTACAGTTAGCTAAAGTGTTTTCTGACCAAGTCTAACTCACATCAATTGCGTTGCAAGAATACACGCATGGTGATTACAGAATTTAAAAGGTACAGTGTTGTACTGCACAAGGAAGCTGCAAAACTTTTTCAAAATATAGGTACGGAACCTGAGTTCTGTGCCACAAGTTAGTAGTTATGTGTTTTCTTATGTTGTTATCAAAATACAACAAATTAAATGCTATTGCCACATCATCCAACTTTTCAGAGTCTGTATCTATCACGTTCCATCTCTCAAATCCTTTCACTTCTCCTGCACGTTTCGTTTTCCAAAACCAAACCGTCGTTTTCCTTTTGAACCCGTTCCTCTTCCCCCCTATTTATTGCTCTTCTTTTTTATAAAACCCCCTCATCTCTAACCACTCAGCACTATCTTTTTACATCTCCTCTCTGCAAATCGTAACTTCCTCTGAACCCTTTTGTGTTTATCTCTCCAATGGTAGACGAAAACTCATCCTCTCCATATCCTACCTCTAACACCACTCCCACACCACCAGAAGTCCAGTCCTCTACCATCCCAGATGTCATCACTCCCACACCTGTTTCCTCATCACCACCTGTCATTACCTCTCTCTCCTCAAACCCTACAGAGCTTTCTCCTTCTGAACAACCCAAAAAAACCTGGAAAATGATACTCCTCAGGCTTTAGAAATTTCTGAGGATGACCCTGATCAGTATCTGAACTCCTCTCTCCTAGACTCTATGGCTTCCATGGAGTCTCCCGAAAAGGAGGCGGCCAAAAACATCATGGCCATTGCCGCTAAGAGTCTCACTTTTGAAGGAGCCTCTTCCCTTCCTGAGCCTCAAGGGGAAGAAACTCCATTCTTAGGAGATGAAGGGACCATGGTTCTTTTTGAATCTCCTGTTCACGACACTGTAAAAGACAAACATGCTGAGGAACATGTTTCTCCCTCTGCATAAACCAACCAAGAACCCATCTTTCACACCAAACCCTTGGAGTCTATTCCTCCCATTTATGTTCCTGTCAATGAGGACGATGAGGATGAAATGGTCCTAAGTACTCGTTTCAAACTTTGTAAGCCAGTGGCTACTCCTAAGTCATCCTCCAAGCGACCATCTACTCAGCTACAAAAGAAAGAGGCTCTCGACTCTACCTTGGAAAAGAGAAAGAAAAGTCTTAAAAAGAAAAAAAAAAGGCTGATGAAGCAAGAGAAGGTGGTGCTTGAAGAGAATATTCTTGTGGTTGAAGTGGATGAGGATGAAGAAGAGGAACCAATTTCCCTAGTAAAAAGATCATCCAAATTTCAGAAGTCTGTGGATGGAGCTTCGGAAGAAGCTGTGGAAAAACATCGTGTGACACCTGCGAAAAGTGGTGGCAAGCTCAAGAAAGATGTAGAGTTGTCTGAAAACATGTTTGTGGAAGTTGAATGTACTAAGAGGAAGTCTGCTGAAAAATTGAGGAAGAGAAAAAGGGAAACTGTTGGGGGACCAGGTTCACTAAAGATAATACCCAGTGATAGTGGAATCTGGCAAGAGAAGTTGAGAAGTCAAAAGGTATTGTGGGGTCGGATGTTTGACCCTGAAATATCAGAGACGGCTGGGATGCGGCAGATTATGGTAATTGTGGAGTTATAGAAGTGGGACCATCTGTTTAATGTGGTTGTGCAAAAGGTGTACGAAGAGGCTGTGTAGAACTTTTATGCTTCCCTCTTCACTACTGCGGGGAATCATATCTACGTATTGGTCAATGGTGTGGATATAGTGTTTGATGATGCCGTTTTGGGGAAGGTGCTTCAGGTTCCATCTAAGGTAATGTCTACTGTGAAGAGTTCTTGTGAGGGGAACTTTCGGAGAGCCATGGTGAAGGAAGAGGCAATCCAGCAAGGGGACCGGGTACATAAGAAAGCACTGCTCCCAGTTTACCAGCTTCTCTTTGAGCTGGTTAATAAGGTGCTCTTACCCCGTGCTGAGAGAAGGTCCATTGCCTCCAAGTCAGATTTGGTGTTGATGGAGGACCTTGATTCGTTCAAGCCTATAAATTTTCCCGCAATCATGATTGAACATATGTGCAAGATGGTGAATTTCTAAGAAGGCAATCATGGGCTTCCGTATGATAACCCACGAGTAGGGACCCGCAAGCATACCTTTTTCAAGACAACCTTAGAGGAATATGAATGTTTAGAGAGAGCTAGGGGTAGCACTTCGACAATCTCTCAACTGATTAATGCTCTAAATGATGCAGTTGTAGTGATCAGGAAGTTGAAGGCTCAGAATGCTATATTGGAGACTCAGCTGAGTCAATCTATTGGGGAACCTGGTTATGTTAATTCTTCCAATGAGGATGTTGCCCGCTTCACAAAGGAAAACGATGATCTTAGGCAGCATGTGGAGAACATACGGGAGAAACTTCTCGAGGAACAAATGTCTGCAAATGCCCGCATGGACCTGATCCTCAAAACCCTGGCTGCCTCCTCCTCTAAGCCTTCTTCTTCTAGTTCCCCCTAGGTTCTCGTCAGTGTCCAGTCTTCTTATGTTTCTGATGATTGTGGTTGGTGGTTTTTTTTTTTTTTTTTTTTTTTTTTTTGTGATTGGCATATTGGATTTCACCGTACTGCTCCCGTTACAATAGTCCAATTAAGTATTTGCTTTCATAGCAAAGACTTCTATGTATTAAAATCTTTTGTTATTAAGGAATCAACTTCCTTGTGTTATGTATGATGCATGTTTCCTCTTTCTTTCTGTTTTCTGTCATGTTGTGGGCACACATGGGGCATGAGTTAGCTCTGTTAGACTTCTTTATGCTTTCTGTCCGTTTGTGGCTTTTTATGATGCAAAAAGGGGGAAGATAGTTTATGGCAGGGATTAAGGGGGAAGCATATAGACAGGGGGAACAATATGGGGCTATGGTACTTTATCTAGTTAAGTTAGGCTATATACCTGGACATCAATTTTAAAAGTTTGTCATCATCAAAAAGGGGGAAATTTATGGGTTAGTCTTATGTTTTGATGATCTAACAAACTTTATGTAAAGAACCAGATAAAGGACCTGATGCGCATCCAGTACAACTAGTCAGCATGAACTCAAGAAATCTGGGCAGTATACGCTTTGACTCACAAGAAACTGTTTAGGGACCTGATCCCTTGACATTCCCCCGACAGAAGTACAAGTCAACTCTACAGTTGGAAAGCAGTGGCAGAAAGTGACTGCCTGCAACTGTGCATGCTACAGTGCAGAAACAGTGCAACAGTCACTTCCTATTGGTTGTAAAGTGTACTAACTAAGTATGGACATCATTCTTGGGATATATTTGAGATATAATATCTTGGTGGAAGACAAACAAGATATTCACTTGAGCATTTACTAACATTCTCTCAAGCATTTAAGATCTGCTCTTGCATCGAAGCCTCAAGTGTGTCAAGAACAAGAAGACAACTCCACTAAGACGGACTAGTTTCACTACGTGTTCTTATGTGTCCTTAGTTGAGTTGTAATCTTGTGTTTTTCTTTCTATTGTATCCTATCTTACTTTCTTAGAAGCTTTGTTTTAGGAAACCCAAAATCATAAACCATCCGTGTTTGTGTTGTGACTAGTGCTAGTCATAAGTTAAAGTCTTTGTAACTAGTGAGTAACAAAGTGGCTTGTAATAAGTGTATTACAAGTTAGTGTGTTGAAGTCTTTGTAAGAGAGTCATTACAAAGTGGCTTGTAATAGTTGATATTACAAGTTAGTGAAGTTGAAATTCTACCAGTGTAGGTCTTGGTTTTTGTCCCCTTGAGTTGGGATTTTTCCACGTACAAATCTTGTGCCTCTCTTACTTATTGTCTCTATAGATAACTCGGAGGGAACTGGTAAAGGACCAGCTCTCGTTACAATTGGTGGACTCATACAAACTATCATAAAGACACCATCCATACAATAGAACTGCCGTCATACCACCCACCCCCACCCCCGCCATGGCGATGGCTCATCTAGGCCGCAAACAGGGACTCATCAAAACAAAAGAGGTATGCCTCCACTATTATCTGCTCATAATTTTTGTGTTTCTCCTTCAGAGATAGTCTACTCCCTGGAGAAGCTCGGCCCTAAGGTAAAATGTCCGCAAAAGATGATGTCTGACCCAAACACCAGAAAGTCGAATGCCCTCTATGAATTCCATCAAGAGCGAGGCCATAAGACCGAGGACCGTATCGCCTTGAGGCAAGAGGTAGTAAACATGCTCCACCAAGGGCATTTTAGGTAGTTGATGAGCGACCGAGGGAGAGCCAATTTCGCCCGTGGGCAGGAACAACATCAAAGCCCCCGTAAACCACCCTCCCCAGCCCGCACCGTCCAGATGATTATCGGCGGAGGCGACGACAAAATTATCAATCACGTGAAATTCCCAACCACCCACAAGTTGAAGCGGTCGATCACCCACGAATGGTACGACGACCTCGAAGAAAGTATCATCTTCGACAAGTCGAATACCCACGGTTTGACCTTTCCTTAGTATGATGCTCTTGTTATTACTTTACAAATTTTAGACACCGATGCAAAATGGATTATGGTAGATGACGTAAGAGGCACGTGTATTATCCACCCTAGAGTCCTCGCACAGATGAGACTCGAGGATAAGATAGTACCACGTTGCATAACACTAAAAGGTTTTGACAATGTAGTTGAGCAGACCTCCGGAGAGATCACACTGCCCGTTCTAGCCGGTGGTATCACCCTAGAAACAACGTTTCACATCATGAATCAAGACACATCGTACAACGCCATCACAGGAAGACACTAGATACACGCCATGAGGGCCATCATGTCTAGCCTATAGCAGGTCATCAAGTTTCCCACCCCGTGGGGAGTATTCAGCATTCGCGGCGAGCAACACACAACCCAAGAATGCTATCGCATCGCCCAAGGCTGCACATACACTCAACAGTTGAAAGACAAAGGCGCAGAAGCGTAGCAATTAGCGAGGTTGGGGTCAGACGATGACGAACAAAAAGACGTCAACAAAGACCCCGACGTAGTAGAAGTCACGGGATAAACTGTGGAAGACCTCGATCCCGTTCAGCTGGATAAAAGCGACCACAACAAAAAAGCTTACATCGACCACAAATTCCAAGAACCAGGTAAATTCCATAAATTTTTAATTGACAACGCGGACTTGTTTTCCTTCTCCCACGCAGATATGCCAGGCATCCCGAAGGAAATAGAACACAAAATATGAATGTCGATCCATTCTACCCGCTGGTACAGCAGATCAGAAGAAACTTCAATATCGCAATAAATTACGTCCGTGAAGAGGTGGAAAAATTGCTCGCAAACGGTTCTTTCAGGGAGTCAAAGTGCCCATAATGGGTCGCCAACGCGGTCATGGTGAAAAAGAAAAATGGGAAATGACGCTTGTGCATGGACTTCATAGATCTGAACAAGGCTTGCACAAAAGATTCATTCTCGTTGCCTCACATTGCCTCATAGATGCCTACTCAGGTTACAACCAAATCCTCATAGAGGAGGAGGACCAGGAAAAAAACCACTTTCACCACCCATCAAGGGACGTACTGCTACAGAGTCATGTCGTTCAGACTGAAAAATGCAGGGGCAACCAAATCCTCATAGAGGAGGAGGACCAGGAAAAAAACCACTTTCACCACCCCATCAAGGGACGTACTGCTACAGAGTCATGTCGTTCAGACTGAAAAATGCAGGGGCAACCTATCAGAAGCTAGTAACCACAATGTTCAAAGAGAAGCTCGGCAAAACGATGGAGGTATATATAGACGACATGTAAGTCAAGTCGAAAAGAAAAGAAGATCACATCGGCCATCTAAGGGAGACCTTCAACATACTTAGGCGGTATGTCATGAAGATGAATCTCGATAAATGCGCCTTCGGCGTGACCTTAGGGAAGTTCCTCAGCTTTTTGGTGTCGCAGAGATGCATTGGGGTTAACCCCGACCAAATCAAGGCTATAGAGGGAATACCTGAAAATTTGACCAGCAAGAAGCAGGTGCAAAAGCTGACTAGCCGTATAGCCTCCCTATCGAGGTTCATCTCACGATCCTCTGACAGATGCCACAAAATTTTCGGTGTACTCAAGAAGGACAACATACTCCAATGGAATCCCGAGTGCGTCAATGCCCTAAGAGAATTAAAAGTATATATGTCCTTGCCCCCGCTTCTTGCCAAGGAGGAACCAGAAGAACGACTCCTAATCTACCTGGTCGTGTCCGACATTGCGGTGAGTGAAGTCTTGGTCCGTGAAAACAAAGGTATGTAGTCTCCAATCTATTACATTAGCAAAACTTTGGTCGACGCCGAAATGAGGTACCCTCACCTCGAAAAGCTGGCCCTGTCTTTAGTCGTAGCTTCACGAAAGCTTAGACCTTATTTCTAATGACACCCCATCTCGTTGGTCACAAATTTTCCCCTGAGGAGTATCCTACATAACCCCAAGTTGTCGGGTAGGTTGGCTAAATGGGCCATCGAGTTAAGCGAGCACGATATAACATATCAATCGCGAACAGCGATAAAGTCGCAAGTACTCGCTGACTTCGTTGCCGACTTCAGTGCTAAAATAATGCCTGAGGTCGAAAGGGAATCCATTAGTACTTCGCCAAAGTTACACGGCCTATGGACTCTATACACCAATGACGCCTCCAACGCGTCAAGATCTGGACTAGGAATCATACTCGAAGTCCCGACAGGCGAAGTAATTCGCCAGTCCATGCGGTGTCCCGATATGACTAACAATGAGGCCGAGTATGAGGTTGTGATTGCAGGATTAAAACTGGCCCTCAAATACAGAGCACGACGGGTCATCCTCCGATGTGACTCATAACTCGTCGTCAATCAAGTCATATGGACTTTCCAAATCAAAGAACAAAGGCTACAAAAATATCAAGCCGAGATCTGCAAGTTGTTGCCCCAGTTCGATGAATGCCAGCTCGACCAGATACCTCGAGCGCTTAACATCGAGGCAGACGGCCTCGCCAAATTGGTGGCAGCTACTAGGAACATAAACGAAAAATAGAACGTGGTCACTCTCCTTCACTCATCAATAGATCAAATCGACGTACGAATTATAAACATGACTCGGGACTGGCGCAATCGTATTATCGCATACTTGCAGGACAGAGTGCTCCCACCCGATAAAAAGAAGCCAAGAAGCTTCGAATGTAGGAGGCTAGGTACAACATCGTCAATAACGACTTGTACAAAAGAACGTTAGGGGATCCTTTAGAAAGATGATTAGGACAAAACCAAACGCGACGCGTCCTTGAAGAAGTACACAAAGGCCACTGCGGAGCTCATACCGGTAGTCGAGCTCTCGTCAGATGCCTCATACGAGCAGGCTACTATTAACCCACAATGAAAAAGGAGGCCGTCAACTTCGTCAGAAGGTGCGAGCAATGCCAAAAATACGCCCTCATGATTCACCAAGCGGGCGAGCATCTCCACTCAGTCACCTCGCCTTGGACTTTCATCAAATGGGGAATGGATATCGTCGGATCCTTCCCAGCGAAACGAGGTAATGTACAATTTCTTTTACTTTTAACTGACTATTTTTCCAAGTGGTTAGAAGCATGTGCATTCGCCCAATTACGCAAGCAAGAAGTTATCACATTCATATGGGGAAACATCATATGCCGCTTCGGCATCCCCAAAAGAATAAATTGGGACAACGGACCCCAGTTCACTGAAAAAAAGACCGATGAGTTCTTCGAAAAATGGCACATCAAGCGAATACTCTCCACGCCATATCATCCCGCAGGCAGCGGTCAGGCGAAGTCCTCCAACAAAACAATATTTAACATCATGAAAAAGAAGCTCGAGAACGCCAAGGGACTGTGGCCGGAATTACTGCCGGAAGTGTTATGGGCATACCGCACCACGCCGAAAACAAGCACAGGAGAAACATCTTATTCACTAGTCTATGGGTCTGATGCAGTAATACTGGTCGAAGTCGGTGAACCAAGTCTAAGGTTCTCAAACGAGAGCGAGACAAGCAACGACGAAAGCATAAGGCAAGACCTCGACAAAGCCGAAGAGCGGAGAGACATGGCCTACATAAGAATGATAGCTCAAAAACAACAGGCAGAGCGGTACTACAACAAAACTTCCAAAGTCAGACCACTCAAAGTTGGATACTATGTACTTAAATCCAAAACAAAAGCGAGCAAAGACCCACGGGAAGGCAAACTGGTAACCAATTGGGACGCCCATACAAAATCACGGCAGCGGTAAGCAAAGGGTCGTTCCAACGGTAAGCAAAGGCCCGTACAATTCAGGGGGAAGTGCACGGTTATCCACTAATAACACATGTATTTACTTTTAAGCCACTGTTTAAAATGTCTTTAGTCTTTAGCCACTTCTTTAATAAACTTTACCTGCCCGGACAAAAATATCTTTCTTCTCATAAAATTCAGGACTAAGTGTCCTTAACTTTTGAACTTGTAACTCTAAGTTCAGGACTTCAGGACTACATGTCCTTAACTTTTGTACTTGAAACTCGAAGTTCAGGACCACCTGTCCTTAGTTAAGGACTACTTATCCTTAACTTTTGAAGTTGTAAGTCTAAGTTCAGGACCTATTGTCCTTAACTTTTGAGCTTGTTAGTCTAAGTTCAGGACCAAGTATCCTTAACTTTTGAATTTGTAACTGTAAGTTCAGGACCAAGTGTCCTTAACTTTTGAACTTGTAACTGTAAGTTCAGGACCTATTGTCCTTAACTTTTGAGCTTGTTAGTCTAAGTTCAGGACCTATTGTCCTTAACTTTTGGGCTTCTTAGCCTAAGTTCAAGACCTATTGTCCTTAATTTTTTAGCTTGTTAGTCTAAGTTCAAGACTTCAGGACCTATTGTCCTTAACTTTTGAACTTGTAACTGTAAGTTCAGGACATATTGTCCTTAACTTTTGAAGTTGTTAGTCTAAGTTCAAGACCAAGTGTCCTTAACTTTTGAACTTGTAACTCTAAATTCAGGACCAAGTGTCCTTAACTTTTGAACTTGGAACTCGAAGTTCAGGATCAAGTGTCCTTAACTTTTGAACTTGTAACTGTAAGTTCAGGATCCAATATAGCAGAAAGCCAAAAATACATCACAGAAATCACAAAACGAAATACATCTACCACCATAATTGCACACGATCAAAGATCACGACTAGTTTAATTAGTAACAAAACTAATTTACCAAAACCCATATGTAAATAACAATTAGCAACTAAAGTACATAAATAAATAACAAAAACCACTTAATTCATTGGTCACCACTAAAATGTGAAGACCTTTATAAGACTTATAGGGAAAGCAGGTCATACCTTTTTAAGAAATGCTAAGCCATTATTTTGAGAATTGAAAATTACAAGAGAACTGAAATCGTTGCAGCAAAACCAATTTGTTTACGCAAATCTAACATATGAAAGAGATAAAAGAAAGGGTAACATAATCTTTTTATATTAATTTTAATATACTAGTGGCTACTATTGCTAAGCATTAAAAATGTTGGATAAAAAGTAAATACCACTTTAAAAAATGACTACCCCACATAATTTTTTCTACAATTCAACCTATGGGCTGGGCTAACTCATCGATTAGTTCGATGAGGAAAAAACATAAACAACCAAAATTTAAAGACAGTTTCATAAGTGGGTAATATTTAAGAATTAAATACACATGCCTAGCACAATTACTTAATCACAAAAAGAGCAGCAAAATAGTTACAAAATTAGCAATAAGCAAGAAACGGTTTCCATAAATCTCTCTCACCCAACAAATCAAACCTTTCTTATTTAATAGACATTCATTTAAGGGGGAGAGATCCCATCTAGTTGCCTCTTTTACATGTGTGCAAATTAACGATTTTAATTTATTATTAAACGTCTCTAATAGTTGTTTAAATTTTATGCATTATTTGATGTTGCCTATCGAAATGATTATGTTTACTTATATACATGGTATAACGTGTACTTAAATGTGATTTTAAGGAGATATAAACTTAAAATGCATGTCATATAAATTGCATAATAATGAAATTATTTTTATACAATGTATAATAATGATATAATGTGTATGTAAAATGTGAATCAAAATATATAGATTTAAAACACATATTATATAAGTTTAAAATGCATGTCATATAAATAGTATAATAGTGAAATTATTTTTTATACAATGTATAATAATGATATAATGTGTATGTAAAATGTGAATCAAAATATATAGATTTAAAACACATATTATATAAGTTTAAAATGCATGTCATATAAATAGTATAATAGTGAAATTATTTTTTATACAATGTATAATAATGATATAATGTGTATGTAAAATGTGAATCAAAATATATAGATTTAAAACACATATTATATAAGTTTAAAATGCATGTCATATAAATAGTATAATAGTGAAATTATTTTTTATACAATGTATAATAATGATATAATGTGTATGTAAAATGTGAATCAAAATATATAGATTTAAAACACATATTATATAAGTTTAAAATGCATGTCATATAAATAGTATAATAGTGAAATTATTTTTTATACAATGTATAATAATGATATAATGTGTATGTAAAATGTGAATCAAAATATATAGATTTAAAACACATATTATATAAGTTTAAAATGCATGTCATATAAATAGTATAATAGTGAAATTATTTTTTATACAATGTATAATAATGATATAATGTGTATGTAAAATGTGAATCAAAATATATAGATTTAAAACACATATTATATAAGTTTAAAATGCATGTCATATAAATAGTATAATAGTGAAATTATTTTTTATACAATGTATAAAAATGATATAATGTGTATGTAAAATGTGAATCAAAATATATAGATTTAAAACACATATTATATAAGTTTAAAATGCATGTCATATAAATAGTATAATAGTGAAATTATTTTTTATACAATGTATAAAATGTTATAAGGTGTATTTAAATGTGAATTAAAATATATAAATTTAAAATACATATGATATAAGTCAGAAGTACCAAATCTAATAATGCAAAAATACACAGTATATATATACTAGGAAAGAGTAGAGAAAAGAGGGGAAGACTCCTTCGAAAATGGGATATATAGAAAAGAGGGAGTGGGGTGGGGGGTTATCTTTGAGAGAATCCAGTGAGAAATCGAAACATACTCCTTAAAAATGAGATAGTAATCCCACAATTTGTGGAGTCCGTTTATTGCTTAATCTACGCATAAAAACTTGAAACCTGCTATACTTGTAAAAAATAAGGCTATTTATGGAATAAATAGAAAGTAATGTTATTAATAAAAATATTATTAAATAAAAGATTATCTGTGTAAAAACCTTCAAAATTGTAAGAAAATTTTTCACCATCCAAGCAGCAATAAGTATTTTACATACATGACAACTACATAAATACATCCTCTAGCAGGAAGCTATCAATTTGGATCGATAATTGCGTTTAAAAGAAATTTAAATCATTAATTTTTCATCGTAATTGATACTGTATTAAATGCTAAAGAAGACTTACCTTTTATATAACACATTCACCTAAAATAAAATCAATTATTTTTATGTGAAAATCTCGTTGTTTCCCAACCTAAGCAACTCATTCCAAAATTATAGGACTAATAATGAATTGCAAGCAAAATAAATTCTCCAATCATTTTCACAGCATAATTTGAAAATACCTATAATATATTTTAAACCTACAACACCATTTCAGTATGATTCACTCTCCATAGGACCATAGATAACTCCCAACAAGTACCATAAATATAATTTCAGTATGTTTAAGTATAATTTATTATATTCACAGTAAAACTTATGATATCCATAGTATTTTTTTTGTTACTTTAATATAATTTTTTGTATTTGTTAGTATAATTTTAGGATGATTCGATTCACCCCCATTGGACCATAACTCCCAACGAGTACCACAATATAATTTTAGTATATTTAAGTAAATATTTTATTATATTCGTAATATAATTTCAGTATAATTTATTATATTCACAATATAATTTTTATCAAATTTATGATATTCATAGTATAAATTTTAATCAAATTTTATACCCACTGTACAATTTCAATATATAATTTCAGTATAATTTACTATATCCACAACATATTTTATTATAATTATTATATCCAAATTAATGATTTACAAATACATGAAACCATATTACAAATAAGATTTGAACAACTTATAAAAAAATTCGTTTTTAAACAAGAAGTTATACACATAATTCCTCTAAAAAATTATACCAAATATATATAATGAATAATTAAATATGTAGTATTAGTTTCATAAGGATTAGGGAATAGAATGAGTATAACGGTTAAAGAAGAGAGAGAAATCTAATGGAAAATATGAAATTTAACTGAATCGTTAGTTTCAAATAGGAGAAAGAGAGAGAAAGTGAAAAGACAAATATCCCATAATTGGTACATTTTGTCTACTCATTAATTATGTGCATAAACTCTATCTGCCGTTAATATAAAAACATCTGCTATTTATGAAATAAACAAAAAATAGTATTATTTTATTAAATATTTTTTAAAAAGTGCTCACCTATGTATTTTTCCCAAGTTCGTTCAATAAAAAAACAGTACGGCATATCAAGCTCTGCTATTCGCCGGGTTTAGCAACAAATGCAATAATTTAAAGTATTTCCTGAACAATTGGAAATGCTTAAGTATATTCCGACGTGACTTTCTCGTGAGGGGCATATTTAGACATTTTTAATTATTTGGTGGTTTATTTGAGCCAGAAGATAATAGTAGAAGATTTTACAAGCTGTACGTTAACAATGAACATATATAATTAAATCCAATATGTTAAGAGGTCGTTTGGTTGTCGGTTAGAGTTATGCAGGTATTAGTTATATATGTATTAGTTATGCAGGTATAAGTTATACATGTATTAGTTATGAAGGGATTAGTTATGCAGGGATAAGTCACGCAAGGTTGAGTTATGTTGGGGTTAGTTATGCATGGATTAGTTATGTCGGGATTAGTCATGCGATAGTTATATAAGAATTAAATAATATAAATGTAATGTGAATGTTATTTATTATTAGCTTACTTTATTTTATTAAATTGTTAGTATAGTTTAAATATATATTTTTAAACAAGAAAAATACCAATTTGAGTAAAGGGTATTCTTGTCAATTTGTGTTTAATAAGTATTACTAATACACGTATAAGTTATTCCACCTTCTACCCTGCGTAAATAATACATAGATCTCCTCATAACTTATACATGTATTAGTTATTTGGAAAAGAAAAACATGAACCAAACATTGTATTAGCAATGCAACATTTTATGTGGAAAAGAGGAAAAAACAACAAAACATTGTATAACTTATGCTAGCTTCTATGTGGAGATAATTTTTTCCCCTTTTTTTAACCAAACAATGTATAAAGTTATCCTAATTTTAATACATGGATAACTCCTCTCTAACCGGCTACCAAACGACCCCTAAGGGTATATTTTACTCTTTTCCGTATAATTATTCAACAATGAGGTGAATAACATGACGTATGAGCTGTCTTTCCTATTTTCTATTATTATGGTTAATACATATTGAGTATAAAATCTAATTGGTCTAAGTTTAAGGGTCATTCTGATTTAAATAAAATGATTAAATATTTAAATTATGTGGCACATATTTCTTTCTAGTTTGTTCCAAAAGAGAGGACACATTTTCAAATATAGAAATAATATAACTTTAAATTTTTTATTTTATTATTAATGAGATAATTTACAGCTATACATATATCTATGGTTTGCTTAGACCATAAATTATAAAAATCTTTCTTTTCTTTACTTTAGACTCCACGTCTCATAAAAATATGTTTCTTCATGTATTACAAAAAATGAGATGAGGGAGTACTATGTTTCCTCATCTATCACTAAAGTGAAAAAGAAGAAAACAAGATGAAAAGACTATTGTTGTTCAACATAAAGAGAGATCATCTTACATCTATGAACAAAGATATACACTTCTTATATATTGGGAAAATCATAGTGTTTTAACATCTAAAAGTCTTGTACATAAGATGTATCATTTAACTTTTTCCTCTCTACAGTCCAAGAATCTTGGACATCCTCACAAAACTCCCTTTTTAGAAAGCTGCAACCATTGATGCCAAAACAACAAACAAACCAAAGGAAACCTTCAATTTCCCAGCAAATGATCCTGCCGGTGGTGGCGCCTGAGCGTCAGCCGGTGGCGAATCATCTGCGGGCGAACTAGCCGAAGACTCGGCGTCCTCAGAAGGAGCAGGGGCCTCTGTTTCTTCAGAAACAGGGGACTCTGCTTCTTCAGCAGGGGACTCTGCTTCATCATCAGAAGAAGAAGAAGCAGGTGGTGAACTCTTAGGTGAAGATGTTGCATTATTAGCCTTAGGTGGTGGAGCTGAAACAGGTGCAAGTGTTCCATCAAGTCCAGGTGTAACAAATGGCTGAGAAATTCCAAGAATTGATATGTTATAAGGCTGATTCATCACTGATTTTTCGAGTCTTGAATCACGTTGAGCGCCTTTAACAGCTGATCCAAATACAAAAGTACCATCTTTAGCTGTCACATTCAAGAAACCTTGGTCATATCCTGCTTTACCAGATTGTTGGTACATTGTTGTCAATTTTGCAGTTTTGTCCTTCATACTTTTGAGTTTCGGGATATCATAGTAATCTAATACAACATAGGTTGATAAAACATTCTTGAGAACATCATCTGATTTTGAGGTAAGGTCACCAATTGCACCATTTGGAACGGCCAAGACTGTAATTGTGGCCCTTTTGTTAATTTCAGTGGCTAAGCCAGATTTAGAAAGAAGGTCATTAAAAGTGCCATAATCAGAAAATTGGCTTAAAATTTTTGTGATATTAAAAGCTGAGGCTGAGGAGGCTAGTAGAAGGAAGTAACAGAGAAGGGCAACAATGGAACGATTCATTTTTGCCGGCAATGATCAAAGCCAAAGAAAGAAAGAGAAAAAGAAAAAAAAGATACAAAAAAAAAAATATTTTTTTGGTTTTTTAATACCAGCAAAAATGAGACTTTTTTTGGTTATGTTTCTTCCTAGATAAAAACAACCAACTCCGACTTATGAAAAGATAAAAATGAAGGGTTATATATAGTGGAGTTAATGGAGGTGAAGAGTTCTTGAGCTTGTGAATTGGAGTGAACGTCTCTAACCCTTACATGAAGCAGTCATTGACAAAGTCTTTCATAATTTGAGTTGACGGCATAAATCAAATCATGGATACATTATCCAATTAGAAAAATATTTGTACGGTGAAAAATAATATGAATTGATTAACGTATTCTTAACCACACCCAGTATGGTATTTTTGCAACGGTGTGTCTTACCATTTTATTGTGGTATATTTGACCTCATGTCTAGAGTGTAGGGGTGGAGGGACAGCGTTAGCTATGTGTTCGAACGAATTCAGTAATTTTTTCTTAAATTCATTTTTATATTAAAAAATTCATAAAACATGTATAATATTAAATTGCAAAACGATAACTAAGACGAGTTGAGAGCTCAGTAATGAATTCAGAATCCATAAACTTTAAATTCTAGCTCACTCTTTGTATGTATGTCATCTATCAAGGGGGTTTTGCAGTCATACCCTATTTTGTGCCACCTTTTAACCCGTACCCTATTTTAAAAATTATTGATATAGTAGCCATGATAAAAAATTCGTAATAATATGACAATTGCACCCCTGACAAAAGATATAAAACTAGAATCACGCAACTTCATTCGTGAAAAAAGATCTCCTCCTCTCCGTTCACCGGCTTTATCAAAAAACCAAAAATTTGTCCAGATTCATCTTCACAATCACACTCGCATGAAGTTATTTCACCTTGAAGCTAAAACTTCATGGTAATGTAGCATGAATTTATTTCACATTGAAGCTAAAACTTCATGCTAATGCATGTTGAAGTTATTTACCTGCTGTCTATAGTTTTGTCATGAGTTTTATTTGAAACTTCAGTCTAAACATGCTAAAGTTATTTAGTTCATTTGCTACAACTTCATACTAAACATGCGTAAGTTATTTAGTTCATTTGCGAAAACTTCAGACTAAACATGCTTAAGTTTTTTAGTTCATTTGCTAAAACTTTAGACTAATCATTCTTAAGTTATTTAGTTCATTTGCGAAAACTTCAGACTAAACATGCTTAAGTTTTTTAGTTCATTTGCTAAAACTTCAGACTGAATATGCTTAAGTTTTTGTCTTGCAGTATGTAATTTTCTAATGAGTTTTTGCTAATGCATGCTGAAGTTATTTAGTTCATTTGCTAAAACTTTAGACTAATCATGCTTAAGTTATTTAGTTCATTTGCTAGAACTTTAGACTAAACATGCTTTAAGTTTGCTAAAACTTCAGACTAAACACGCTTAAGTTTTTGTCTTGCAGTATGTAATTCTCTAATAAGTTTTTGCTAATGCATGCTGAAGTTATTTAGTTCATTTGCTAAAACTTTATACCAAAACATGCTGAAGTTTTGTCATGCAGTCTACCTTTTATTAAAGAAGGGCAAAATCGTCTTTTTAAAATACTTTTAACAAAAAAATAGGTACAAATGCAAACGGAAAAATATATAAGTTTGAAAAAGGGTATAGCGATAGAAAGTTTTGAATCAATAATTCCTCAAAAGTCATTGCTAAAAAGGACGACCAAATAGGACGTCCCATGTAATTTTTTCTATCAAGGGATTGTTAGTTAATGAATGGGATTCTGTCCATCTTCATTATACCTTTCATATTGCTCACGATATCTATTTAATAATATTCCATTTAGTTTTCTTTAACCTTATTTGGAAACAATTCTAGAACCTTTACTATTGATTTTCTTTGATGCAATAAATAAACATATATTATTTATTGCAGTAGTATAGTACGACCATTAAACGAACACCAATAGCCTTACAATTATCATTGTACAACCAATATCGCATAATCATCACTGTGAAGAACTGTTAAATTTGTGTGTTGGTTGGATTTGCGAGATAGGATGAGAAGATTCGAACCGAGATCGAGTTAGAGTAAATTGGAAGAGTTTCTCATTCAATCTATTGCAAAATGAAGTTGATACAAGTGTATATAACTGTCATCTAGCCAACTAATTGACAGTTGTACAAGTAAATAAACAATAGCTAACCATGGTTACAACTAACTAGTATACTGACTATAGTTAACTTAAGCTGTCAACTTAAGCTATCCTTTACACCCCCTTCCCCCTCAAGCTAGGAGGTATGAAGATATTCTTCATTCCTAGCTTGGAAACCAAGTAGTCATGGTGTGCTCTATCAAGACCGTTGGTAAGTAAGTCAGCTTGCAGTAGCGACATAAAGAGTGCGAACAAGTCCTTGTTGAACTTTTTCACAAATAAAGTGATAATTAATGTCAATGTGCTTGGTTCGCTCGTGGAACATAGGGTTCGTAGCAATCTGAATCGCGAACTTAGTGTCACATTGTATAGGTACTGATAAAGTATGTTGCACGCCCATCTCATGAAACAAACCAAGAACCCACACTACTTCAGCAACAGTAGATGTCAGACTTCTATGTTCTGTCTCCGCTGAGCTTCTGGAAACAGTCGATTGTTTCTTGGACTTCCAAGAAATCAAGGAATCTCCAAACTTAACAAGGTAACATGTGACAGACTTGCGAGTGTTAGGACAAGCAACCAAGTCATCATCGCAAAATGCTGATAAGGACTCAGAACAATGTGCTTTCAGCAAAACCTCCAATCCTGGACAATGTTTGATATATCAAACAATTCTCAAGGCAACTTCCATGTGAGAGGCCTTGGGAGAATGCATTAACTGACTGAGGTTATGGAACGCAAAAGAAATGTATAGTCGAGTGATTGTGAGGTATAGCAACCTCCCAAGTAATCTTTGATAAGGACCTGGATCATCCTATCATCAGTGGTCCCAATATAAGAGTCTAATTCAATGGTGGATAGCCTCAAGTTTTGTTCAATAGGAGAAGTGCCTGGCTTAGATCCTGAGAGCCCTAAGTCAACAATCAACTCAAGGGAATACTTTATCTTATGCATTAAGATCCCCTTAACACTCCTTGAAAATTCAATTCCAAAGAAATACTTGAGTTTACCCAAGTCTTGATCTTGAATTTGTGTTGAAGAGCAACTTCGGTAGATTGCATCAGATGCATATCATTACCAATTATAAGCAGGTCATCTACATAAACCAAGACAACTACCATTTTTCCAGCTTCCCTTTTGATGAATAATGAGTAATCCAAGTGACTTTATCGGAAATCAAAGCCAATGAGAGCAGATGTGAGCTTGAGATTCCATTGTCTTAAGGCATGCTTAAGTCCATAGAGGGATTTATGCAGCCGCAGACCAATGATTTATCTTCCCATTTACTGAAGCCCCATGGTATACTCATGTACACCTCTTCTAACAAGTCTTCTTGCAATTAAATAGTTATAAACATCCACTGATGGACTAGCCATTGCCTTGAAGCTGCTAATGAAAGAACACTTATAACAGTAACTATTTTCACCACAGGTGAAAATATTTCCAGATAGTCTAAACCTTCCTTTTGGTTGAACCCTTTAGCCACTAATCTCGCTTTGAATATCTCTATTTCACCTGTAGCCTTATACTTTATTTTGTAAAATCATTTACATCCAATGGCTTTCTTTCCTTTGGGAAAGAGAACAAGCTCCTAGGTTTTGTTATTCTCCTATGCCTTGATCTCTGTTTACATTGCCTTTACCCTCCTTTTTTCTCTGGCTGCCTCATAGTAGTTAGCATGTTCTACTTCAGGGGAAAAGTTTGAGAGATAACTCTGATATTTAGGAGATAGGTTATCATATCCAATCACAACATTGATAGGATATTGACAACAATTTGACTGCTTGACTTTATCAGTCCTCACAAAATCTTTAAGCCATATAGGTGGTCTTGACTCTCTTGTAGTTTTTCTAATTACAATATCTAGCAAGCAAATGTACTTGAAACTTAATGGCTCTGGTTGTTTCAAGAATATGCATGTGCCTACGCTCAACCACTCCATTCTGTTGTGGGATAGATATTTCATCGGAAATTGTCATGAAAAGTGGTCGAAAAATTGCAAAATTAGGGTTAAAAAAATAGAAACAAATCAAATTCTCTCGATTTCTTCCTCAATTGCACGAAGAACTCCCCGGAATCGCTCGATTATGGCTCTGATACCATGTTAAATATGTGTGTTGGTTGAATTTGTGAGATATGATGAGAAGAGTCTAACTGAGAGTGAGAGTAAATTGGAAGAGTTTCTCATCCAATCTATTGCAAAATGAAGCTGATACGAGCGTATATAACTGCCATCTAGCCAACTAATTGACAACAGTACAAGTTACTAAACAATAGCTAACCATGGTTACAGCTAACTAGCATACTGACTATAGTTAACTTAAGCTATCATTACATTTACAAGAACCTCCAACGCTAGCTATATACCTTCCACCTCTAGTCTCCATGGTGCAACCACATCCACCACAAGTGGCGGATGTAGAGTATAGTTATTGGGTTCCTAAGAACCTAGTAACTTCTGTGTAGACCTTGTATTTCTATTAAAAAATTTCATTAAATATCTATAAATATCTAACTATGAACCCAATTATTATTGTATATAATTTGAGATTACGACATGAATCCATAAACTTTAAATCCTAGATCAACCTCTGTCCACCACCTCCACAACAACACCAACCACCTAACCATTGACCTCCACCGAAGAATCACCACCGTCAATGACATCCATAGCCAACTAGGGGTGCTTATCGGGCGGATAATTACACTTAACAGTTCGGCTTAACGGTTATCGGATTATAAATATAGTAATCCTCTATCTATCCAATAAGTCAACGGGCGAATTGGTATCGACTTAACAATTATCGGGCGGTTATCGGGCGGCTTATCGGCTAAACAAAAAAAAAATTAAACAATCATTCGATCAATACCAAGACTACACACTGTCATACACATATTAATCAACAGCTATTCCCTTCGTCCTTATATTCTCGCACCTTCACTTTACAGTTTACACACCCCAAATACATGCAAGATGCATAACACATGCACATTCTGGGCATTCTCAATTACACATACATCATATTTCATCAATATCAAGACTACACACACTGTCATATACATATTAACAAAATTTGTAAAACCAGAAAAGCACGTTAGTACAGTAATCAATTGAGAATTAGGAAATAGAAATTAGGAATTTAGCCATTTAGAGTTTCAATTGTAATTTATATACATAGTAATAAAAGTGTAAATATAAAAAAATTTAACGGATTAACGATTTACCCGATAAGAAAATTAAGTAATCCGCCCCCAAACCGTTAAGCCGTTAATTATAAAATCTCAATCCGTTCCCCGTCCATTATCCCGATAATCCGATACCAATAAGCCAATAAGCCATCGGTTCGGTTAACGGTTTCGGTTCGGTTTTGGATAGCCCTATAGCCAGCTACCACTGCGCGAACACCTCCGCCTCTTTTGCACGACCACCATTGCTAGCCTCCTCTACCAATCACAACCATCACTAGCAATTTCCTGCAGACCATCACCATGGCTAGTGTCACGGGGCCGATTTTGGTTAGTCTAAACGCCACCCGCGCAGCAGTCAAGTTGCGTGTTTGACTCAGCCTTTCTCACACTTAGACAAATTTCAGCACGTTTGGCCTTAACGAATTTTAAGCAGCAAAAACAATAGGAACACAAGCCAATACAGGAAAATCCTAACCCTTGTATTAATTTTGAAAATATATAAAGGAACCCTCATTTGGCTATGATCACAAGTCGATCACAACCCCACTTTTGACAAAGAACACAAGTCGTTCTTGGCCAACACTAAGACCTGCCCAAGCCTAGCCTTAGTCCCTTTTGAAACACTTAGAAACCCTCACGTTTCTCTCTTGTTTCCCACTTATAATTTCACAAGAAATTACCCACTTCATCTGACTAAGTCCAAACGCCCTATTTATAGCACATAGGCAGTCTTTAGGACTTGACATCACATTGACACTTGTTGTCTACAGCTTTTTCCACTTGTCGGGCTAAGGCTAAATCTGTTCCTAACATGTAGTTGACATCCCCAACTACTTAGGCCATGTTCTACACGAAATGGGATAATGGATACAAGCATAATCAGTCATGGGTGTCCGCAATCTGTGGACCATGATTTTGCCGCACACGCCCGACACTGATGTCGCCCGCACACTGCCTTGGCCGAGTTTCTGCCTTGCCCAAGTCAACCCTCGTTTCACCCATGCCATTTCT
This sequence comes from Nicotiana undulata, assembly GCA_005239495.1. Lineage (NCBI taxonomy): Eukaryota > Viridiplantae > Streptophyta > Magnoliopsida > Solanales > Solanaceae > Nicotiana > Nicotiana undulata. The sequence goes on from ML243451.1 coordinate 97,601, forward strand.
TGTATTTTCCTTCACATAGCCTTGCTTTAGCTATTGAAAGCCTTTGCCATCATCACGCATTTCCGGCTTGCCTTAGCTTAGCCTGCACTTAGCTGCCATAACCCAAAGTGTCTGTGCCACTGATTTTGGTGCGCATGCCGTGCCATGCTGCCCTAATATTGCCCACACTACCTTTTCAAGATTTTTCCAAGCATGTCTTGCCCGTGCCAAGACCTTGGCCAATACTTTCCCACAACAACCCTCATGACAATGTCTTGTCTGTCGCCTGCATGATCGTTTTGCCCGCGCATAAGCTAATGACAAGGCCATCACACTCAATCCTTGTCACAATCGCGCACCACGCCCGATGTCAAAGAGTCAGGCCCTAACAACTAGCCACCACCACTGCTAACTTTTAACGTGTACTTCTTCAAATAAACAATTTTTCATAACATATATCATGTTAATTAAGATTTTTTTCTAATATTTTCTGAATGGTGTGTTTATTATTATTATTATTTTAAATTCTATATTTATTACTCCATCCATTTCAATTTAGTAAACCTCTTTTTCTTTCCGTGCCAAAAATTGATCATTTTCCATATTTAGAAGCAATTTATCTTTATGCAATGATTTATAGTCACACAAAATATATGTGACTCATTTTACACCACAAATTCAGAAGTATTCTCTTTTTCTTAAACTCTGTCATGCCCAGTTAAATTGATTCACATAAATTGAAACGGAGGGAGTACTAATATAATTATAAAAGTACAAAAGGAAAAAAGGTCGTAATCATTCAATATTCAGATTTTAATATACTATATATCTTAATCATTAAATTAAATATGTGATCAAGAAAAAAACTAATGATATATCCTCAGGACAAGTTTACTTCAGTCCAACGTCCATAAACATTCTTATCCAAATTTTGACCGATACTGCCTCTAAACAAGAAATTTTGTTGTAACTGTGCTATTTATGCGTGCATGCATTTGCATGGGAGAGAAACATTCACTCCCATCCACAAGCTCATCAACCCTTCATCTCCAAATCTCCAACTATATATAATCCTCCATTTCCTCAAACAAACAAGTCGGAGCTGGTTTATTTTTTCTCTAAAGGAAGAAACATAAGAAGAAGAAAAAAGTAAATATTAAAACTCATTTTTGCTGGTAAAAAACTGGAAAAAAAATAACCAGCAAAAATGAGTCGTTCAATTGCTCCACTCCTTTGTACCTTCCTCCTCTTGGCCGCCACCTCGGCCTCGGCCTTTAATATCACAAAAATTCTAAGCCAATATTCAGATTACAGCACCTTCAATGAACTTCTATCTAAATCTGGCTTAGCCACTGAAATTAACAAAAGGGCCACAATTACAGTCTTAGCCATTCCAAATGGTGCAATTGGTGATCTTACCTCAAAATCAGATGATGTTCTCAAGAGAGAATTATCAACCTATGTTGTGTTAGATTACTATGATATCCCGAAACTCAGAAGTATGAAGGAAAAAACAGCAAAATTTACAAATATGTACCAACAATCTGGTAAAGCAGCATATGACCAAGGTTTCTTGAATGTGACAGCTAAAGATGGTACTTTTGTATTTGGATCAGCTGTTAAAGGCGCTCAACGCGATTCAAGACTCGAAAAATCAGTGATGAATCAGCCTTATAACATATCAATTCTTGGAATTTCTCAGCCAATGGTTACACCTGGACTTGATGGAACACTTGCACCTGTTTCAGCTCCACCACCTAAGGCTAATGCACCATCTTCACCTAAGAGTTCACCACCACCTTCTGATGATGAAGCAGAGTCCCCTGTAGAAGAAGAAGCTGAGTCCCCTGTTGAAGAAACAGAGGCTCCTTCTCCTTCTGAGGATGCCGATTCTCCGGCCAGTTCACCTTCTCCGGCCGATGATTCGCCTCCGGCTGACGCTCAGTCGCCGCCACCGGCTGGATCATCTGCTGGAAAATTGAAGGTTTCCTTTGGTTTATTTGTTGTTTTGGCCTCAATGGTTGCAGCTTTTTAAAAGGGGTGATTTTCTATTTCATTACTCTGTTTTGAAGGGGGGAAAAAATATGTAAGGAGTAGGAAAAAATGAATTTGGTTTATAAATTAGGAATTGTATATGAAAGAGAAAATTCCAAAAGGATGTGTACTTCATGGGAAAATATTTTGAATGACTAAATAAATTCATGGATTGTAAGTATAGCAACAATCACCTGTCTTGGTAACGTTTTACGAGCTACTCGCATGAATCTTAATTAGTCGGGCTAATGAATTTCGCAATATGGTTAAGTTGAAAAAAATAATACATGTTGTGGTACATGACTCTTTTTTAAATATTTTGAGGAAGAACGAAGCTGAAGTTTAGGATTAATTATCTCTCTTTTTATGTGTAGTTTTTGCCAATATAGTTCTTGATCTTATGTTAATTTGGACATGATGAAACTTTTCCACTAACCCTATAATTATGATTAATTTACATGTTAGATGAACTTTATAAGCTGATTAAAAAAAATAGTCGGGTGTACAAATCATTATGCATTCATGCAGGGTCCGAGGAAGGGCTGCATCCCAAGGGGGTGATATAGACAGTCTGCTCTAATGAAGCATTAGCGGCTGCATTCACGGCTCGAACCCGTAACCTGTAGGTCAGACGAAGATAACTTTACCGTTGCTCCAAGACTTCCCTTCGAACTGTATATGCTGATATTGATAAAATAAAATAAAAAGGTAAGAAAGTACAGTTAACCCATGAACAATCATCCATCATCCTGTAAAAATTAAATAGGTTCGATCTATCGTCATCAAAAAAATCCTAAACTGATCTATTAAATTCATCTTGTTCTCGGTATTCTTGGTAATCTAGTTTATAGAAGTAACCAAGGAATAAACTTGAAGATTCTTTTTTTTTTTTTTGGTAATTAAATAAACTTGAAGATTCCATTGCTTAAAGTGTTGTTTTTCCTTTTCCCTCGTCAACTGCTCCAATGTTCAGTCAAACTCTTGAATGATGCTTGCATCTCCTCTCCAGATTTGGCTGCAAAAAATGCATTAATTTATGCAAGTTAATATAATATCTCTGCTACGATGCCTAAGTTCTCAAAATATTCACTATATATTATGACAATTCTATATAGTGTTACATATGATGAGGATTGTTGGAGCAACAGTGAAGTTGTATACGTGTGATCTATAGGTCACTAGTTCGAGTCGTGAAACAACCACTAATGCTTGTATTAAGGTAGGTTGTCTACATCACACCCTCAGTGTGACGCCCTTCTCCGGAATCTACGTGAATACGGGATATTTTGTGCACGGACTAACTCTTTTATTTTATTTTATATGTAGTGTTATATAATTTTCAAACTATAGTAAAGCATGTAAATTCTTTCTAATAAGTTATTGGTAAGAACTATAGAGAATAAGAGATGATACATCAACAATAATCACCTAGAATTCAAAATGCTTTCTTCTATTTATAATTTTTCTTTATCCAAAATGTAGACAAAACGGAGTCATACTGTGTATATAAGACAAAAGGTCAATCTGGTGCACTAAGGTCCCGCTATGCACAGGGTCCGGGGAAGGGCCGTATCACAAGGGTCTATTGTACGCAACCTTCCCCTGCATTTCTACAAGTGGTTATTTCCACGGCTCGAACATGTGACCTCCTGATCACATGGCAGTAACTTTACCATCAACGCTAAGGCTCCTGATCTATGTGTATATAAAATGATTTTAAAAAGAAAAAAACGATCACGTTGATTAAAATGAGAAAACTTACCATGAAATATCCATGTTGGTTTGTTTTCATTAGCAACAACTTCAAACATTATACGATCTCCCTCCTTTAAGCAATGTGTATCACGGATTTCATTCCATCCACCGCAAATATACACGTTCGTACTATAGGAACGTAATATTAAATTCCACGACCTTTGCCTTTCATCTCTTATAATCAAATCGCATTTCTTGTTGATGAGTCCATTTGCCCATGCAAATTGCTTAGGGATACTCTGAAATTTCATTTACAAGTATAATCAAACAGTGTGCATACTTCATATTTATTGTAAAAAATCTTCGTAAAGTTTTTTAGACTTACCAAGATATCTTTTGTGAGGCAATAGGGTCTAATAGTGCGTACAAAATGAGATTGACTAAAAGGCTTGTGAGTGTCAATTCCTGCATAAGGAAATTAAATGCCTCGGTTGATGAGTTGATGCTGGGATCGATTTGGTTTGTCAAGTAGTATAGTGTCAAGAAATTTTAACATATGAAACAAAACTATTGTAAATATGAATAGCATCTAAATATTAAAACTCCTCTCTCAATTTAGGTGATGGTGTTTGACTAAGTATAAAGTTTTAAAAGAAAGGTCATGATCCGGTGCACTCAGCTTTCACTATATGCGGGGTATTAAAAAAGGCCGGACCACAATGGTCTATTGTTTGCAACATTACCTTGCATTTCTACAAGATGTTGTTCTACAGCTCGAACCTGTGACCTCCTGGTTAAATATCTCGTTAAGGGTAAGATAGATAGTCTAACATTATATTATTACTAAATATAAACATGTGTTACCCTTTTGGGGCTGACTTAAAAAGGGAGGAGCAACTTAAACGAAGTGAGAAATTCAAAATAGGCAGATTTATATGTGGTCATTCAAAAATAGTCACAATTTCAACGGTAATCGATATTTAACTATTTTTTATGTAAAGATAAATCTGAACGAAAACACTGTTCAAAATCCGGAAAATATTCCAACATAATTATACTGGATTTCCAGTATAATATACCGATCCAGCATAATATGCTGGAAGTTCATACACATGTGCTCTAATATCTAGTATATTATGCTGGAACTTTCCACGTGTTAGATCCAACATAATATGCTAGAAGTTCATACATAGGTGCACTGATCTCTAGTATATTATGCTGGAACTTTCCGTGTTGCAGCAAAATAGTGACTATTTTTCAATGACTTTGCAAACACCGGCTATTTTTGAATGACCAGTCCGAAAACTGGCTAGCCCGTGCTATTTTTACTTAAACGAACAATAATGGACTACATTTTGAATAAATAACAAATTTGAAGATCTAGAGTGGATTGATATCAAATGTGCCCTAATTATTTAAAGAAGTTCACCTTTGAATTCAAACTTGGTGGAAGTCTCTTCAACATTATGGGCCTTTTGTTCTTCTTCATATTGTCTCTCACATTGATTTGAATGAAATATGGAAACTTCAAACTCCATATCTCCTTCATATCTGAACACCAACATATCTCCATGTTGCAAATCATGCCCCTCCGCAAACTTTTCCCAACCTTCTTCTAACCGCCGGCCGTTCACCTTTACCTGCCACTTCTTACCAGCACATCTCAGTATTGCATGTTCAACATTCTCGCGTCCCTTCAGATACTTCAAGAAATCTATAGGAATTTTCTGGAGTAAGAAATCACATACAATTAGAGGAGGCTTGTCCAGAAATTGAAATTGATACGACGATGATATGGGTTGAACTTAAAGAAAGAAGTAAGGACTCATATAAAGGACCCCAACTTATTTGGGACTAAGGCGTAGTTACCTTGTCTGAATAGAAGTAAGGATTCTATACAGAATATTCATACATGTTTCTTTAATGGGATAAAAACATTTCTTAGACAAAGGAAAAGATGAACTAATTGAAATTATTAATTACTTACAATTCCGAGCTTGAAACCTGTCAGTATGGGTTTAAAAAAGTGAGGTTTCTTTGGAGAGACTTTCATGATGGCCGAGAAAATATGTAATAATTGTGTGGCAACAAATCAATATAGTCAGAACTCAATATTGACTTGATAAATATTAATTATTGAACATTAAATTGTTGTATATTTTTTTAATTTTTGTAAAGGTTTGTTCAATGAAAGAAGAATTTGGTGAAGATCCAGACATGCACATATGGAAAAAAGACAATAGTGTGTGATAAAATTATGAAGATTTGATATGTTATTTAAGAGGAAATAAGGGAAGATATGTAAGAGAATCTTGCCAAGGTCAAGGAATAGTTATTAACTTATTATATATGGAAGATTGATAATATAATTGAACGTAGCAACTTAAGTTCAGAAATTCAGTCGATGCAATAATCTTGGTAACTTAAACTTCAAACCAATGCTTGTCTAATTGTATTCATTTACGAAATATGTTAATTTTTTCCCTCTGTATTATGATTAAAACTCTTGCCTTTAACGAACCATCTTCTGTTTGCTTTTTAATAGGGAGAAATTCAAAAATAATCAAATTTACAAGTAGTCATTTAAAAATAGCCACAGTTTCAAAAGTAATCTAAACTTAACCACTTTTCATATAAGGATAAATTTGATCGAAAATACTGTTCAAAATCCGGAAAATACTCCAGCATAATGTACTGGAGTTCCAGCAAAGTATACCGGTTCAACTCCAGTGTATTATGCTGGACTGGTCTCTGTTGAAACAAAATAGTGGCTAATTTTCAATGACTTGACAAATGCTGGCTATTTTTGAATGACCAGTCTGAAAACTGGCTAGCCGGTGCTATTTTTACTTTTTAATCTAATAGAGGTCCAATATGAATCGAGTAGATTCCACATGTCAAAATACCTTTAAAAAGGTTCAAATTTATCTGTCCACTTTTCACTATGGTTTAGAATTACTTCAAATTGGAGCTTCGTTAGGATCAAGGTGCAAATAAGAGACGACTGCTAACGGTAAGAATATGAGGGACACCAAAGTATAAGCCTGTATTTCCGAATTGCTAAATTGTGTACCCATTCAATGCTCATAATGTTAGCGAATCATCTAATATTTAACCTTGTTGTTAATAGAGTTTTAGTATAAAATGAGTGAACTCCATGTGTTCAAATTCATCGAGAAAAAATGTCCAACTTTAACCCACAATTTTTTATTTTCATTTAAATTACACTCAAAGTGGAGCTCTAGTAGGGATTAAAGGCAACAAATAAGACTTTTTTGTAGTACTGGATGTAATATTTAGACCAAAAGTCTGAAGGATGTTAGCAATCCACGAGAAATTCTCAAGTTGGTCACAATACATGAACATATATCTCACACAACTTCGTTAGCTAACTAATTGATCATCGCCCATCAGAAAGCTGGTAGCTCGAGCGAGAAGTGGAGCCAACGGTTCCATGCTTGCTGTTGCTGGAGGTACACATCCCTTCCTTGTTGTTCCAATGGCCAACCCCAAACACCATACAACCTTTTTTCCTGCTGCACTCGAAACACCATACTCAGAGTTAGAAACCTGCGATGAGTCATTAGTTACTTCCTTACATGGATTTTCTGGAACAAAACATGACATGCTTTGTTGAGGTTGTAAACCAACCGTATATTGAATCAACCGAGAAAAAGAGAGATATTCTGTTCAATTGCTTCAGTGTTCCATTTCTTTTCTGTCACCAACAAACTTTATTGTTCAGTCAACCCCTTGATTGATGCTTCCATTCTTTCCAGAAATTTTGCCTACAAAAATACATGAGTTTATCAGAGGCACTTTTTAATAGACCGTAAAATTTGGAAAAGATTTTTTGTGAGAAATATCACACTTCTCAAATCATTTTCCACTTTGGTTGATTAAAATTTTGAGAAGGTGTATTTTGTGGGAACTGGGAAGTAGGTGATAAAAATGAGTATCAAAGAGCAGAAATAATATTAATATACTGATATAAACCAGTGATAAGAATAAGAACTGAAAATGCCACAAACGAAAATGAATCACGCTCTCCTAGACCGCTAAGTGCTTTCTTCAATTTAAGTAACAATTGCTTTATCCAAGATCTTACCAAATATAATCATAGTTGTATCGTATATAAGATGATCAAAAAATAAAAGACACTTACCATGAAATTTCCATACTGGTTTTGTTCCATCGATAACCACCTCAAACATTATTTGATCTCCCTCCTTTAAGCAATGTGTATCGCGGAAATTACTCCATCCACCTCTAATGCACACGGTAGTACCAAAAGGACGTAACATTAAATTCCACGACCTTTGCCTTTCATCTCTTATAATCAAATCACATTTCTTGTTGATGAGACCGTTTGTGAGTGCAAATTGTGTAGGAAGGATCTGAAATGGTATACCACCATTTGCGCATATCAGTAAAAACTTCATATTTTTCACCAAGATTTACGCCAAAACAAAGAAGAAAGAAGAAAATGGTATGCATGATCACTTTATCCTGAACATTCTTGAAGGGTTTGTGTAAAATGGGTTTTGGACTTACCAAGTAACTATACGTAAGGCAATAGGGCCTAATGGTGCATACAAAATGACCAAAAGGCAGCTTGTGAATAGCAACTTCTACATCGGGATATGCCTTGCTTGATGACTTGACGCTGGGGTTTTGTTCGTCTGTTACAAGGTAATTGTATACAAAATTTCATGTCAAGATATTAAGTATGACAGAGAGATTATAGTTAAAGTATGAATAGTGTATAAACATCGACCACAAAAGAGTAGGGCTCATTCTCCAAAGTAGACCTTTCTTGAAACCTTTTGGCTTCCAAATATTAAGAAAACAAGAATGATGTTATGGAAATAAAGTTCAATTATTTATATTTCAATATGACTAGATTCTAGAAACACGAAAAGAATAAGTATACTTGTATTTACAGGGTTAAGCTATCAATGCATACATTAACACAGCATATTCGAAGTCACCACCCTCCCTCAACTTAGGTAAGAAATTCAAGGGCTAAGCAAATTATAGAAAGGATAATGTACTTCTGTAGAATTTGACAGGAGTCGTAAAAATGATCTTATGTGTTAAAATGACTATTGAACCCTTTGTTCCTTAAGCAATGTTTGTAGATTACAAATAGTGGCGGGCCCAAGTGGTGGCTAACCAAAAAATAATACTGTGTATATGTATAAATTAGGATTAAAGCTGTGTAAATTTTGTATAAATATTTATCTGAACCCACTTGACAACTACTATTTTACGACTAAAGTTATATACTTCTAATATTGAACTCGCTTGCACAAAATTTTGGGTCCGCCACTGATTACAAAGAAGATTGTCTAGGAAGGCTGAGGAAGAACTGATAGAAGACCATCTTAATTTACTCAAACAGAAACATTCAAAAAACGGGCCTTCACAGTACTATTTCCCGCATAGCTGTTTCTCTTTTCAAGAAAAAAAACTCGTATAGATATTATTCTTCAAATATCATTTTAAAGTATGCAAATTTTCTTTAAATTTTTCACATTACAACGTATGAAAATTTATCTTCATGGAACCTGGGACAGGGCCTTTGGAGCACTTCATATATAAACTTAATTGAAAAAATGGAGCAAACTGCCCCCTTTACTATGAATTATAACCGCGAAAGGCAAAGGACACTTCTTATAACAAGCAAAAGCAACTAAAAAGGAACCCTATAAAAGAAAGAAAAATGTTATATAACACTTCAAAAACACTATTAAGATATGATATGGAGTGTATAAATTAGGCTCTTTTTGGTAACTTAAATTTTTGCTATAGATTCCGCATATAGGAAATGTTTTACAAAGATCATTTCATAAATCGCCTTCAAAACTGTTTGGTTGGGTAAATTTTAGAACATGTAGTTTTTTTATAAATAATATTTATTACAGTTTTGAATATACAAACACAAATTTAAATTTCATGGCGAAGTTACGTAAAAAGACCGGCAAGGTCGCCTTTAGAGCACTCAATGTATAAACTTGAGTGAATAAATAGTGCAACTGCCCCTTTAGGATGAACTATAACCTATGAAAGACGAAGCACACTTCTTATACCAAGCAAAAGCAATTAAAAAAGACCTCTATCTCTGTAAAAGAGAGACAATGACATATGACACGATAATACACTATTTAATTACAAAATGGAGTGTATAATTGGGCCATTTTTTGGTGTAGCTAAATTGGTTGCTACAAAATATATTCCACATATAGGAGGTGTTCTACAAAGATCACTTCATAGTAACAACCTCAAAACATTATATGATCTCCCACCTTTAAGTTAGTTGCAACACGGAACTCACCCCTTCTACCTCCAATCTAAGTTGCTAAGACACGGGTGCGGGCACTACTAGAAATTCGGCAAAAACCGACCAAAATTGGTCGGTTTATTCGGTCGGTCAATTTAAAAAACCGATCAACTTTGGTCGGTTATTTTCGTGCGAAAATACAATGAAAGAGTATAAATAAATAAAAAGACAATCTTAAAACAAAATGCACCAATGGTCTAGTGGTAGAATCGTATCCTGCCACAGTATAGACCCCGGTTCGATTCCCAGATGGTGAATGTTTTTATTACATAATTAAAATACCGACCAACTTTGGTCGGAAAAAAAGCGACCAACTTTGGTCGCTTTTTTTTTTGTAATATCTTTTTTTAAATTTAATTGACCGGTCAACGTTGGTCGGTAATTTCCGACTATTAAAATACCGTCCACACGTAAATGGTCGCATTTTGGTCGGTAATTGGCCATAACCGACCAACTTTGGTCGGTTTTTAGCGAATTTTTAGTAGTGGGGTGTCCGACACGGGTGCGGATCTAGAGGTCGGATCCTTCGAGATGTAAATTCTAAGATTCAGGGATACGAATCCTAGTACGGATACGGCTTCGGGGATCCGGCTAAAAATAATTCAAAAAAAAAAAAATTAAAAAATCTAAATTATGAGGAATTTGGTGGTATACTTATGTATAGCTTGTAAAGTGTGGATTTCTTTTTATTCTCACGTTTTAGATAAGTAAAGAATTGATTTTTTGGATAAGGTATGCTATTTTCTTCAAATTCACCCAGTTTTGGTACTGATATCGGGAATCAAATTGTATCTTGTTTCGGATTTTTCCGCCCGTCGCGATCAAAGTATCCAAAAGTGTTTTCTCATACCCACATCCATACTAGTGTCGTGTCGACACGGGTACGGCACCTAAACTGCCATGTCGGAGCAACTTAGCCTCCAATTACACTTTAAACCCGTAGACAGGTAACCTTAAATTACATGACCTTTTGTCTTTCATCTCCAATAATCATACCACAATTCTCCAGTGCAAATTGTCTAGGAAGGTACTGAAATAGTTTAATAACGATTTTCACATATCATCAAAATGAGATTGACCTTGCTTGATAACACGAGGCTGGAGTTTTTTTTTTTTTTTTTTTTTTTTTTTTTTTTTTTAAATTTTTTTCTTTTTTTTTCC